>VYZR01062610.1:7524-19352 GCA_013400675.1 Oxylabes madagascariensis
AAAAAATAATATGTACTGGAAATAAGAGATATAGACAGGATCTTCTCAGACATGCAACCACTTCAAGAACCCCAGGCTCCTGCTGCAATGCAGGTCCAGGCAAGGTCTGTTTCCAGTGGAATAGCAAGGGCAGCTGCTAGGAAAAGTAAGGGATGAAAGCTGATGATTTCTGCTCTATCCAAAGGCCTGTAACTATGCCTTAAGTTCATAAAATCATAGAACTATAATGTGATAGAATGATATGGGATGAGAAGAGACCTTGAAGATCCTCTAGTTTACACTCCCTCGCCATGGGCAGGGACACCCTTCACTAGACCAGGTTTTTCTGATCTCTATGCAACCTAGCTTTGAACACTTCCAGGGGTGGGGCATCCACAACTTCTCTGAGGAATTTGTTCATTTCACTGGCCATGCTGTCAAGTGAGATTGGGACCAACTGGCCCTGACCTGTGCAAGGCCACCACGAGGCAGCAGTGGCAGCAGCAGGTGACTCCCCGCTGCAGGGGACAGCAGCACCACCTGCCAACCTGACCTGCAGGCTGCAGAAGTTTGCTGTGAGCTGGGGACCTGGGTCTGGATGCTGGGGGGACTGCCACAGCTTTCCTGAGCCCTGACTACTACTTCATAATGTTCTTAAATGTAAACATCAGTGACAGTGATGGGAAAGCTGGAGAGCATCGAAAGTGTCTACAGAGCTCTGGAGGTGGCAGGTGGGGACCCAGTTCTAGTTCCTGTTAGAGGGGGCTAATAATGAAAGAATGGGAAAGGCACTGGCACTGCCAGTCAACAAATGTTTGAGCAGCAGGGTATAGTTTTGGACCGTGGAACCCTGCTTGAAGGTCAGCATCTGCTTGGGAAAGGCACAATCCAGCCCTTTATATATATGCATATATAAAAATGCAATTAAAATCTTTGTTCAAAGGCATAAATATCTATTTAAACTCACACACACTATTTTAAAGAAAGAAGAGGAATATTTTTTGCAGTACAGAGGGCTGAATGGTAAACTAAACACCAAGAAAAATGAAATCCACTGTTACTAAATCTAGCGGAAGCTCCCCAGACACACCAAAGTATATGTTCCATGGTGTGGTATGGGAGGGCTAATTTGATTTAGTGTTTTGAAGGCAGGGGTCTGTATGCATGCAGCTGCTGGTTCCACCCCAGTCAGTGCCTGGGGCAGTGACCTCTCCAGGCACAAGACATCTCACTCCCTGACCAGCGGGTGCCACACCAGGGTCTGTCTCTGTGTCTTTCTCTATTGCACACGTCCTGCACTGGGGGCATCCAGCTTGCCAAAAAACAACCTGAGCAGGCCACCCAAGGAGTCTCCAGCATCTCTGTCCTGTCCATCATGCGGCAGCAGCGTGAGCAAGCCAGTACACCCGAGGGGCCAGGCTTGTCAGCTGGCACCTTCCTCCCCATGCAACAGTTTTCCAGCCCAACACCACCACCCTCTTCAGCTAAACTGGTTGATTCCTTAATAAAGAAGGCAACAGCTAGTGCAAGCACTGCCCTTTTTTAGGTGTCAGCACCAAACAATCGCAATTGCAAATTAACATCTTTGAGAAGGCACCAGCTCCTGTGATCAGTGCTCTCCAGACAGTGTGGGGTTCTCACCCAGCATCTCAATTCCTGGCAGCATTTCTGCTCCTTCCTGCTCCTCCAGCCTGAGTACACTTGCACCTTCACATATGTGACGTAAAATTGGAAAAAAAAAAAGTTTATGTGAAAAATTATTGTTTGATGAAATTGTGGTCTAGTGATAAAAAAAAAAGATGATGACACAGCCAATACCTTGTATTTTGCATAATATTAATAACTTAGCATAACCCAAGTAGTGCTATTATTACTCCCAAGCGTGACTAATTAGATATATAAAAATAGCTTTTCTCATCTCTAGAATATATTTGTCTTTCTAAAATACCCGTTTTATTTAAGATTTTTAATTTTGAGTGCAGAACATGTGAGGCAGAGTTTGACAGCTAAGAGGACTACTTGTCAGTGGAGACTGGATAATTTTTGCAGAGTGGTGGGTATGACAGAGAAGGTTATTTTGCAACTTGAGTCCCAGTCCATGTTTGTGCAGCACCTAGGGTATTGAACCCTCCCGGCTTAAGGTTTGCTAGTGCTGTCAAAATGCAAGTACAAAGTCATTAATCCACAAAAGCCCCTCAGCAGCAACAGCCTCAGGGCCCCATGCACAAGGGCACTGTATAAGCAGGCAGTGACACCAAAAGCAATGGGCTTGAGGGTTAATCTTTACCAGTGGGAGCTCTCTCTTGTTGTGCCTCTGTTTGCAGGGTCTCCTAGAGCAAACCCAAAAATCCCTGCCTGATTTCACTTACTGTGGGAGGTATGAAATAAGAAGGTGATTTCTAGAGAAGAAAAATGCTCAGCAGATGTGAACTGAAACAGGTCCATTGGTTTAAACAGAACTGCACCAGTTTGTACCAGTAGACCAATTCTCTCATCGTCTCATCCAATTTAGCCCTGTCAGGCTGATGTTGCTAAAAGTGTTGTAGAAATGTCTGATAACAGATAGAAAAATGTGCTTGTTTTAAAATATGTGCATATATTGCTATAAAGTGATGGGGAGGTGTGGGGGGTGGGGGTGTAGAAAAGAAAGAAGACCTAACAAAAACTCACAGGCTTCTGATACTGTTGCCATTTTTTCTCACTTTTATTGACAATGATTTTCTGATGCCTTTTTTTTTTTTTTTTTTAAAGTGGAAGTAAATTTATTTAATTTATTTACTTAAACTGCCACCACAACAGGTACTAGGCATACTTGTGTGTACTAAGGGAAGTGGTGGGTGACAAAATTTCACAGCTGTGGATAACTGTGGACTGGAGCAGAGTACACTGCTGGAGAGACGTAATGGCTCTGAAAACACCCTGCCCTTTCCCCTCCCCTACAGTCTTCTTCTAGTCCTCATGTTATTTTGGAGGTGATTCAGGATTCTCCAAACCCCTCACCAAAGCTCATCCTAAAATGCCACTTTCACATCATATCCTTCACAGTACAAAAATGAAAACCCTCCTAAATCGTTTGGTAACAGGGGCAATTATTTCCTTGGTGCGTAATGGTAATTATTAATGATTAAACCCACTCAGCACTTTGGATAAGATGAGCACAGGTATCAATTTTTGTTCCTTTCCCACTGCATCCACTAGTTTTGTTCAGGGGAGCTGTCACATGCTGTGGCAGAGTGAAGAATCAATAGGGGCTTTTTTTCCCACTTCCTTCTTGTTTCTCCATGCGGGTTAAAGTTATCTTCCCCAAATGCACAACACACTGCTATTGGCTGACTCAATCATAACTGACTGCAGGAGCTGTCAGAAAGCTTTTAATCCTTTAGATTTTAAAGTTCTGTCAAAAGCATTCAGTATAATTGAAGTTACTCCATTTTTGTATAACAACTAGGAGCCTGTTTTGTGTATTTCATAAGCATGCAATATCACTTCTCATCTCCCTCTCCTTTTAGTGTACAAAAATTGTTTTTTTGAAGGAGAGTAACAAAAGGTCATCTAAACCTTAACTTCTATCTGCCAGTCTCTTCCTGTACAAGGGTAAAGTTTATTTTTGCAAGGGGTCATGCTGACTTCAATTATGTGTATTTGCCTGGGCAAAAAGCTCCCAGATCAGGGCTCTGTCCCTGTTGCAACCTCTTTGCATCTTCTGGATATTTGAAGGCTATGCTGCAGGATCAGGAGTAGACTTTTAATTTTTAAAATTTCTTAATTTTTTCCACAGCCCTGAGCAAAGTAATAGGACTTGTTTTCCCTTGGCATACTGGAAAAAATTAAGGACCGCCCATGACTTGTCAGTGCTGACTTTTCCACTTCTGCTGCACTAAAAGAAATGGATTTTGGCTTTATGTAGTGCCTTTCTTCTGCTTTCTTCACAAAATATTAACAAATAAGTGCAATGGCTGTCAAGGTGAAAAAGAGGCAGACACTGTGTACTCCATATAGTTTACACTCATTAGGATATTGCAGGCTCTTTCACTGAACAGGGGAGAGTTGGATGAAAAGCAGCATCCTCTTGCAACAAAATCAAGAATAATTGGCCTTCATGTTGCTTCCCACTGTGGGCTTCTTTCTCTAGTGCCACAGAGATCACATACTCAGGAGTGCTGTGTGCCTAAGTGAGACCCCCAGCCTCACTCTCCTTTCACATGGGCAGCCTAAAGTCCAGAGGAAAAGAAAAGGTGAAGGTTTTCTGTTTCTTACCCAAAATCGTGCTATAATGAAGGAGCTGCACTACCTTCTTTACAGCACTCAGGCCAGACTGGACTCCTCCCTGGGCTTGGACCTGGACGTGATGATGAAGACGGCACATTCTCCCGCCCACAGAGGGTCTCTGGCATTGACTGCAGGTGCATCCCTCTGAAGCTCTGCCCTGTTCCATGGGCTGCCAGTGAGCCAGGCCCAGAGCTACTCAGCTGGGAGTAGCTCAGGCATGTGGGAGCAACAGCTTGTTATTTTTCTTTCTATCATACTAACGACCATCCTTTTCCTGCCTTCAGTGCAGGTACAGGCTGATCCTCAGCAGTGCCAAAAACTTCCCATTCTATAAATTCTCTGTTGCTGAAGCTGCCTGAACAAATCTAAATTGTCAGCTGAAAAAAGCCGTTCCTGTATCCATGATGCCGAATATTAGCACAGATTTGGAAGCCTCTCTTCCTTAGATAGCTCTCATCTGCACCAAACCCTGCATCTGTGTAAGCACCCATCCTGTGACACTTCTCATCACATCCACCATTGCTCTAAAACTTTCAGCATAACTTGTTGTCAAGCAGGAAGAGAACACATACATTTGTCTTCGGTCCACAAACAACCTTGTCAGATTCAGTAATGCCAGCTTACAATGGCAGCAACGCCGGAAAAGCCAGCATTTCTCTCCCTGGGACCACCGCAATACATTGTATCAGTGCCCCCTCCAATGTTCCATTCTGCAGTGGAGGGTCCCTACCAAATACTACAGAGTGGTTCAAAAGCCTAAATAATGATGGATTTCAGTGAAATCTTTTAAGATTTCCCTGTACATATAATTTCCGATGTGCCTGATATGAGTCAGTATGGTCCCCAAACTTAAGGACAGATAAATCATAGAGTGGAATGTGTGGTAGCTTTATTTTTTCTGGTCTTAATCACAGCCACTTTAAATATATTGAGCAGCATATAAGGATGATGTTTATAAGGCAGGTGCAGTTCTCTAAGTCTGAGAGCACGTTTACCTCACTACACACCCTATTAGAATGTCCTGTAATGGCAATGAAGCCCTGGTGGAAAAGGTCAGCAAATAACTGCACAGCTCAAAAATTTCACACATTATAATCCCAGCGCTTCAATTTCCCTCTTCCTCATGCTGTGCTCTGTTCATCACCAGACAGGAGCATTTTCGGCTCTCTGCCTCCTGTTCTCTTGCTGTTCTGAAATCAAGGAAAACAGCCTCCCTTTTAATTAATTAAACTGGGTTTCTGTGGTGCTGAGCATATCACATTTTATGAGAGAGCTTATAGTTATAGACATCCATTTTCTTAGGAAGAAACCTTCAAACTAAAATCAATGCATTGCTCATGCAAGAAGCGGTAAAGTCTCTTTGGACAGCAGGGTGTTTTTGTCTGCAGCCCACACATCTTTCCAGCGCGAAAGCTCATTTGGATGCTGAAAACTCTAGAAGGTGTAGCCAGTGAGGAGCAGGGAGAGGGAGGAAAGAAAAAACCTCTACAGAAAGGGCCTGGGTTTCCTGGTTGATGGCAGGTTGAACATGAGCCCGCAGTGCCCTGGCAGCCAGGAGGGCCAAGCATGTTCAGGGGTGCATCAGGCACAGCATCACAGCCAGGCAAGGGAAGGGATTGTCCCGCTCTGCTCTGCACTGGGGCAGCCTCACCTCCAGTGCTGGGGGCAGTTTTGGGTGCCACAATACAAAGAAGACACTGAGCTGTTAGAGAGTGTCCAAAGGAGGGCCGTGAGGGTCGTGAAGGGCCTTGAGGGGAAGCCGTGTGAGGAGCGGCTGAGGTCATTTGGTCTGTTCAGCCTGGAGAAGAGGAGACTGAGGGGAGACCTCACTGCAGTTACAACTTCTTGTGAGGGGAAGAGGAGGGGCAGACACTGATCTCTTCTCTGTGGTGACGGTGACAGCACACAAGGGAGTGGCCTGAAGTTGCATCAGGGGAGGTTCAGGTTGGATATCAGGAAAAGTTCTTCACCCAGAGGTTGGTTAGGCACTGGAACACGCTCCCCAGGGAAGTAGCCACAGCACCAACCTGACAGAGTTTAAGTGTTCAGAAAAATATTCTCAGGCGCATGGTGTGATTCTTCACATGTCCTGTGTAGGGTAAGGAGGTGGCCTCTGATGATCCTTCTGTGTCCCTTTCAGCCCATGATATTCTATGATGCTGTGATCTACAGCCTGACCTCTCAGCCTGACCTCAGTGCCTGGCAAGGTTACAGAACAGATCATCTTGAGTGTGATCACATGGCACCCACAGGACAGCTGGGAGATCAGACCCAGCCAGTGTGGGTTTAGGAGGTGCAGGTCCTGCCTGACCAACCTGATCTCCTTTTGTGACCAGCTGACCCACCTGGATGCAGGGAAGGCTGTGGATGTTGTCTGCCTGGACTTCAGCCAAGCCTTTGAACTGTCTCCCCCAGCATACTCCTGGAAAAGCTGGCAGCCCACGGCTTGGACAGGAGCACTCTTTGCTGGGTTAAGAACTGGCTGCATGGCTGGGCTCAGAGAGTGGTGGTGAACGGTGCTGCATCCAGCTGGGGGCTGCTCACCAGTGGTGCTCCCCAGAGATCAGTGTTGGGCCCAGTCCTGTTTAACATCTTCACTGATGATCTTCATTGAGATCGAGTCCACCATCAGCAAATTTGCAGATGACACCAAGTTGGGCAGGAATGTTGATCTGCTGAAGGGTAGGAGGGCTCTGCAGAGGAACCTGGATAGGCTGGATAGATGGGCTGAGTCCAGCAACATGAAGTTTAACAAGACCAAGTGCCAGGTCCCACACTTTGGCCAGAACAACCCCCTGCAGTGCTACAGGCTAGGACAAAGGGGCTGGACAGTGCCCAGGCAGAAAGAGACCTGGGGGTACTGACTGACAGCGGACTGAGCCAGAGCCAGCAGTGTGCCCTGGTGGCCAAGAAGGCCAAGGGCATCCTGGCCTGGATCAGGAATGGTGTGGCCAGCAGGAGCAGGGAGGTCATTCTTCCCCTGTACTGGGCATTGGTGAGGCCACACCTCGAGTGCTGTGTCCAGTTCGGGGCCCTCAGTTTGGGAAGGACGTTGAGACGCTTGAGCACATCCAAAGGAGGGCAACAGGGCTGTAAAATGTCTGGAACATAAGTCCTGTGAGGAGCAGCTGAGGGAGCTGGGGGTGTTTAGCCTGAAGAAAAGGAGATTTAGAGGGGACCTTATCACTCTCTACAACTCCCTGAAAGGAGGATGTAGCCAGATGGGGTCGATGTCTTCTCCCAGGCAACCAGCAACAGGATGAGAGGACAGAGTCTCTTCAGCTGTGCCAGAGGAGGTTTAGGCTGGACATAAGAAAAAAACTCAATGCAGAAAGAGTGATTGGGCATTGGAATGGGCTGCCCAGGGAGGTGCTGGAGTCACTGTCCCTGGAGGTGTTTAAAAAAGACTGGATGTGGCACTCCGTGGCATGGTTTAGTTGATACAAGGGTGTTAGGTCAGAGGTTGGAGTTGATGATCTCCAAGGTCTTTTCCAACCTAGTTGATTCTGTGATTCTGTGGTCATAAAATACAAGATGATAAATATTTCTCTTTTATTATGTGGATTGTCCATCATCTCAGTTCATGAGACCATAGTGCCTGGCTTTTTACTTGGAAAGGTAAGGAAGAGTAGGTGGAGTGTGAGAGCACAGGTGACCATGCTGTGCTGCAAGGGTGGCCTGCAGCCATGTCAGGTGAGAACGGCATTTTCTATTCCTCTCAGAATTTGACCCTGAATCTCATCTTATTCATGATGAAGCAGGGGACTAAACAATGGCAGGGTAGTTTTCTTCCCTTTTTTTTTTTTTACGGAGAAAATAAGTGTATATTCCTACTTGTCAGAGATGTGGGTAAAGCTGGAAAATACAGCATAAATCCTACTCTAAATGTCAAAAAAATTAAACAGCAACTAAAAAGAGCCCAAGCTTTATTTTAATCTCCTAGTAATTTTTCTAGCTAATTTTATTATTCTTCTGGGTCCTGTAATTTATAAACATCTGGAATCAGCATCAGTCACAACACTACAACACCATCCATCCCCTATGAGCTCCCATGAAGACACTCATATCAGGGCAGAAAGTGAGGCAACCCAGTTCACATAGAGCTTCTGTCTCTGCTCATACCTCTTGGGGCAACAGGTGAGGAGAGATGTGTTGAGAAGGGTGATGGAGAAGGAGCCTTGACTCCCCGGGTTCTTTTCTCCTGCTGCCACAGGGACAGCCTTAAAACAGCATTGGTTCTGTGTCTTTGCACGGTAAAAAGGTTCCTGCCAGCACCTCCAGAGGGATTTCTGACTGGTTTTCTTCTTGATTCCTATGTTCAGGAGCTGATAGACAAGTAGTTTGTGGGCTGATGGGCTGCACTTCACACCAGGGTCGCACAGCTATATCATCAGATGCATTAAACAGATAAATGACAACACAGCTGAAACCACTCCTGATTTATTTGTCCTTTCTCCTGGCTACAGAAATTAAAGAAACAGCTGAACAAAGTCAAGAAATAGTTAGAAAAACCCTGAAAATGAGGGAAATAATTTTCGATAGAGGAGAGGCCTCTTACCATATCTGTTAAAAGATATGGAACACAGAAAGCCATCCCTCAGTGAAATCACTCATCTGGAGACGAGTGCCAGAATGATCTGTTCTAAAATGAACTCTTGTTAGCCACATCAGGTTGAATCTGATACTCTTCTCAGAAATGAACAACCTCTTCCCTGCAACACAGTAAACATTAACAGGAATTCTCAGTCACGCCATTCCCTGGGTATTATTGTTTTAAGAGCAGAGCTTGTCTAGGAGGAAAATTGACCCCAGCACAGGCTACAAAGTGCATCTTCATAACAGGTCATTTTTGACTCTTTGATATAGTGATTAAGCTAAGCAAATTCCATGGGGTAACTATTAATTTGTTTTGTTATTTGCACATTTTGGTGTAGGTGTAGGATGTCAGTGTCCACAGCTGCTGGAGCTGGTTGCTGGCCTGAATACTGAGCAAGGGAGTCCTGGCTATGCAGTGTGGAGTCCTGATTCGCTCTTTTGCAAGTAAGTTGAACCTAGCTCAGATCAGCAAAAAAACAGTTAGACACCTCTGCCTCCCAGAATAGTTGGATTCACTTTGAAGTCATTAAAATTGCAAAGTTTTAGTCTGTCTCCTTTTGTATTTCCACACCTCTGTAGATGCTAGGGGACATCTAGAAATTAATTGCTTTAATGTACAAGCAGAGTCAGTCTGCAAGCTCATCACAGCTAAATTGTCTCTGTAAGCCTGCAGCTTTCTTAGGGGTTTGGATGACTCTTCAGTCTGATGGACTGCACACTGCTCCAGCACCATTGTTAGAGGGTTTGACCTTCCTCCCACTGAAACAGAGTGCAATGTTTGTGCCTGTATAGAGACTACATTTATGTCCAGATTCATTTAGCCTTGTCTTCTTCTCTCTTCTTGAGGAGTGTATGCTTATGGGTGCATACACAGGTATGTATGTCCCAGACTGGCTGGGACTGTCCAGACCCAGGACTGGGCAGCTCTACCTGTCTGCTTTTTACCTAATAGGTGACACAACAAAAAGTCATTATGTATTTGAACAATTTGGATTCCCAGTAGACTGTAGACTCTCTCCTGGATCTGAAAATCCATGGCAAAAGTGAACTGTCCCTCAGGCAGCCCATCAGGCTCAGGCTATTTCCATGCGAAAATAGCAAAGCACAACACTTTAAACCAAGAAACACACCTCTCTCTTGCACAGATTATCATGGAAATCTTACATTTCATTTTTTCCTTAACTCTAAAAATAAGCATGGAAACTTACACAGAGTTTCTGTGACCCGTCTTGGCCCCTTTCCATTATGCCTGTGGGTTTTTCTGCACCTGGTTATTCATTGAAATAGCAACTCTGGATAATGTCACTGGCCTCATATCTATATATCTATCTAAAATCAAGCAACAGAACTAAAAAGCATTACATGGCTTTTGCCTGGATACACAAGCAGATCAAAAGGGGCAGTTGTCCATACCACCTGCCTAAAAATTTCTTCTCCTTTTCACTCAAATTGTGAGTGCCCTCCTGCAATGGAAAGCTCCACACAGAACCATTTTTCCTAGCATTCCAGCAGTTCTCATTTCTGGACAGCAGTAGATAACTGTAGTGAATATATGAGGGAACATTTTCCTTTTGTGATTCTTTTGTGAGATTACTGGATAGTATTTTAGTATTTTCCCTCCGGTACTTCTCAGTTTTTTGCTTAATCACCTCATAACTGTATCCCTCTTTTTACAGGCAGGCATAAACTATGGGAAAATATGTCCAGTTTCAATCTGTCTGCAATCAGCATCTCATCTTGAGAGAAGATCCAGGGTTTTGGAGACAAATAATTATGTGTGATGCATCTTTGTGATTTTAATAGGCCACAATTACACCCAAGGATGAAAACCCTGTTAAGAACTAGGGTGCTTGACATCTATATTTTGCACTGCGAGTTCCACTTTGACATTTAAAATATTTTTACCCTGGCTTATCTGAGTGAGATAGTAAGTCCCTTGGAGAAGCAAAATGATACAGATGATTTGGTTTAACTTTTTACAAGAGGAGTAATAGAGGATGTGTTTTCTCTGTTTCCTTGGATACTAGAGATTTCATTTCCCAGTTCAGCCACACATACATTTTTTTATTTCATTACAGCACCTGGAATATGCATGAAAAATCGTCATAAATTGTTAAGACATGAACAAGACTTCAGGAGTAACCTTAAGCAGGAACATCCTGATCACAGTCAGATAGAGGTATACAGGGAAAGCAGAAAGCTCATCATCTGCATAGGCTTCTTAATGCTGCTCTTGCTTTTCTAAGAAGTTAGGAATTGCATGGGAATATTCTCTTCCCATTTTGAAGTTGAAGTTGCTTTTGCTTTTGGCATTCATCTGTTTAAGCTCAAAAGATAATTAAATAGACTATGTGCATAGTTTGGACTGAAAGCCAATCCAGTGCGTTTTAAAATCAGTTTTCATAAGTATTTGCACAATCATAAGTGTGTGACATGGATCAGAACCTCCACCCTCAAGGCTGAGCTCAGGTGTGCAGATTGATTTACTAATCTTACTAACCATTTCACAGAGAAATTCAAATTCTTTCCATTCACTTATGAATATTTGCCTAGCATTTTTAAGTATTTTGCAAGTCATAAATATTTTCACAGAAAAGGACAGATTACTGTCCAAGGGCATTGATATTATCAACAGAAAAGCTGGTTTAAATAGTCTTATAAAATATGACCAGACAACTTCTAATGAGAGTTATTTAGTTTGGATAAAAGGACAGGGAAGACCTAGAAAAAGACCTGGTAAGTTATTTTAATTTTAGGTTGTGGGGGGGGTTTATTTAGTAAACCTAGATGGACTTCTCCCATCAATGTATTGAATTATTTTGAAAATCCAAACTTTTATAATTTACATTTAAAAGGTCCTTTTATCATTTACAATGTCTTGGAGCAATGAGTGACTCAAGTTAACTGTTTTTTGTGAAGACCCACCTCTTGTGCTTGTCTGGAAATTCCTATGTTTATTTCAGTTTATTCTACGGTAAATAAAG
>VYZR01062674.1:0-22218 GCA_013400675.1 Oxylabes madagascariensis
TTAATGACCATCAACTCCAAACAGCACCCCTGGAATGGTCAGCAACACCTGGTAGGGAAAAAACCGAAAATGAAGTAATGAGGACCTCAATAGCATCAGAGGTGAAGAAATCCGTAACCAAAAGAAATCAAATACTACAAAAAAATGTAACTTGGGACCAATGAACATTGAACCAATGCATTTCTATGGGTTTTGACTGTATAGGTGTCTGAAAAATCTAGTAAAGAGCCATGTGTCATGGAATGATTTTCTCTGCACACCTGGGTATGTGTGGATGAATGATTTCTGTTGCACATTCTGGCCAGAATAAAGTAATGCCTTGATTCTCTAACACTAAAAATGTTGGAGAATTTTTGTTTTTCCCTGAGTTTCAGTGACACAGTCTTTCTCATAACTGGGTAAAGAACCAGCTCCATGAGCTCAGAGAGAAATAAATGACAGCCAAATAGCCTATAGGATTCTGATTCATTTATTGAATACATGACAGGTAAGACAGACAGTGTAAAATCACATGTATTATTTGTACTTTAAAAAAATGACAATAAATTACTGAATAATTAGTAAAAGCAATTTTACTAATGGCTGCTCTCCAGTGATACAGGACAGAGGAGGCAGAGAAATAAGAAGTATGTACCAGCTGTGAATACAGACCAAAAATGTCATGAGGATGAATTAACACTGAGTAGCACACCAAGCAGTGTTAAATGGGAACATCCACATATGTCCTTCCTACCTTTAGATCCCAAGGACCAGCCAAAAGCTGGATCAAGCCTTGCCTTCAGTGCAGGGTCTGCTCTGGCTGAGCAGCAGCATCTCTTGCCCTGCCCTTACAAGGCCACTGCCTCCGTGCTGAGATGAGTTTATCTGTAATAACAGCATTACTTCTCCTCCCTTGGAGAACACACCCTGCTACCAGAAGTGCAACTCATAGTTTCCTCTGGTTTTAATTGATTTAAAAGACCACTTAGTCTCCCAGTTATTTTGCCTCTAATGGGAATGAGCTCTGGTATTGAGGTTTCCCATAAGGGGCTGATGGCAGAGCCACACTGCTCTGAAATTTTCCCCTTTAGGTGCAAATGTCCTTGGATGTGCAGTAGTTTCTAAGAGCCACGTCCATTTTTAAACTNCGGACTGGCAGCCAGAGGTGAGCATGGTTTGAAGCCAGGCTGCATCTGCTGTGCAAGTTACTCAGGAACCTACAGCAAACAAGGGCAGGCAAGGAGCAGTTATTGTCTGAAATAAAACTTCACTGAAATAAAAGATAGCAAAAGGCAGACATGCATAATTTATGGTGGTAATTCTATATGTCAGGGGCTATTAGGTTCTAATGGCTCTCAAGAAGGTAATCTAATTCTCTCAGCCAGAGTAGCCAAAGAAACACCTAGACAGTCACTGTCAGGAGCCCCTTATCAATTGGATTCTACTGTAATTGTGTAGTTTCTGGTCTCTGAATAAACAAAAAAAAAACCCAAACAGAAAACACCAAACCATCCTGCTATCTGCCACACTACCTTCCTGTTTTATCTCCCAAAGACAACTCCTGCTTTCTTGAGTTCACCCTGACACTGAGGAAAGTTCATAGTCACTGGATGAACTGAACTGCCTCTCTACCTTCTTCTGATCCTTGATCTTCTGGAGAATGTTGACTTTTTTCTCAAAGTAGTTTACAAGGGCTGTTTCTGTCAGCATGGAAGCCAAGATCTGCTCAAAGGAGATGGACCAGTCCGTGTCAATCGTGCTGCCATACCTGGCAGCTGCACTGCTGCCCTCGCAGCCGACCAGCACCGTGTCGTCCGCGATGTCTTCGCACTGCAGGGAGCCCGTGCTGACCATGGAGTAGGAAGACATGGACATATCATCTTTGGTTTCATCATCTGATAGCAGCTGTAAAGGAGAGCCTTGTCCTTCCCCTGACCCATCTCCTAGAGTCTGGTTTTCCTGCTGTGTTTTTTCAGGTTGAGCATCAACAATGGCTTTGTCCTCATGGTCAGCTTGGGGTTGCTGCTCCACTGCTGAATTCTGACTCTGTTCAGATGTTGGTGACTCCTCTTCACTCACAGGATCTTGAGTATTGTTTGCTTTGCAGTCCTCAGACTTCCTCGTGGGCCTGTTGGAGAATTTTTTTCCAACTTCCCCAATCCGTAGAAGCAGACTGGCCACAGTGGCAATGGCATGGTACAGCTCCTGCTCCACGGGGTCCTCACTGAACATGTTGTAAAGGGTCTTGCATAACTCTATGAACTGTTCCTTTAAAAGACAAAGACCAAATAGTCATGTATCAGGCTGAAAAAAGTTGTCAGTGGCAGATGAAGCAACAGGCACCATCGCAAATGACTCATTGCTTATTTGCCTCCCCACCAAGTGGCAACTTACTGCACTGATTCAGAACAGTCTGACACAGACAAACTCCCCCTGCTCTGTTGTGGCTAAATTGAGACACAGCTGGCAATTTAACAGTGGTGGGTTTTCTGCTGACAGATGAACAGAGTAGTCACATATTCACTAATGCTAAGAAAACCTGAAGTTTTACTTCCAGTCTGCTACTCTTCTGTGGTCAGCTTCTAAGCATTTCTGAACTGGTTTAAGTAGGACCCATCAAGGAAATTAGAGACAGAAAAGATCACACCAGTCATCAGACTCTCTCTTCTGTAACCACATTCTCCACTCTCCACCAAGTAGCAGTAACTTGAAGCAATGCAAAACCAAATAGGCTGAACAAGTTTCTGTGACTGATGGCATATTTGAAACATCCTGCTCTGGAGGGAAAACACAGAGTGCAGTTCTTACAGGAAAAACTGGTCTGTGAGGCAGAGTGAATCCATTACATTTGATTGGTTGATACAAAGCAGTTTGTCCATATCCACTGTAGAATTCAATAGAAATGTGTGGAATTAGAGGTTCTAAAGCTCACCAGACCAGAACAGCAGGGAAAGCTATGGGCAAAGGCTGAACATACTGGCACAATGGCTGCACATACTGCAGAATTGCACTAAGCTGCCAATGATCCAACTGGAAATCTTCATACTCCTTTCTTACCTGGCTCATTTTGGGGAGATCTTTAATGGTTTCTTTCTTGTTCTCTTTTTCCTTGGCCCACATTCTTAGGTAGTATCTGTAATCCTGTGGACTGGTACCTTTCTCCTCTGCAAGACAGGAACAAGCCACTAGTCAGGTGGTTTATGATTTCAGATTTAAAAAGTGAATGCTGAGCCAACAAAAATCAGGCTTGAAGAAGGTGTTAGTGACAGCCCAGGAAAGCACCTTCCAGGAAAGCTGCATTGTTTCCTGCTGGTTTATCTGATAGAGCTCAGTAGAGCAAAAAATTTAACAGTGCTGCATTAACTTGACTTCTCACAGACGAACTCTGTGAGTTAACAACTTACCCAACATGATTTACAAATGCTGTGATCTTGGTATGTAAAAGAGTTGGAGCAGTAAGGCATAAGGGATGCTTATTTGCCAGCTCACCTCCTGCTTTACCTCTGTCCACAAGGGACACTGTGCAAGGTCTCCTTGATCAGCATGAGACAATGAACAGATCATACTATGAGAGAGACAAGATTAGAACATGGTCTACTGATGATGAAATTACCTTTTTCTGGACCATTCTCATTTCTCCTTCCTTTATCTTCTTGGGTTTCTAAAGAAATATCGAATTACAGAATAATTAATAGCTGATTTTCAGTAATACAACACACAAAGAACTTAAGACAACTCAATATACAAATTTAAATTATACAAGAGTATGTTTCATGGATCTCACACTCCCATATCATGGATAGAGGAGTGAACAGAACAGGATGGAAGCACGAGGTTGATGGGATGAGCTGGATAAAGAGCCACACTCAAAAAGTGGGTTGAAGAGCCGAGATAGAGGGCAGAGATCTTAAAGCGTGAAAACACAGATATGAAAGATAGGAAAGCAATGTGATGGCTTAAAGACAAGGATGTTCAGTTATCCAAAGCAAGATAATGAATGGAAAAAACCCAAACCACTGCTGAGCACATATGTGACTAATGCCTACGCTCCTCATTATTCACTGCCTGAACTGACATTTTGGGAGCAATTTGCAGTCTAACTTCATGAACTTCACTTCTCGTTCCCTACACTGTCACTGGAGCAAATAGGAAGTCTTGGGTTCAACTCAGACTTAAATCAGCCACCTAGCACCAAACTGTACAATTACCTCTTGTACTTACTCAGATTTTTTTGGACATCATTGTGTTTTGGTAAATGTTTAGCATGATTGACATACTTTGACCTCCCATCTGACAATCCCTAATGTTATATTTTAAGAAGTGCAGTAAACTAGCCTACCAACACTTCGGCAATTCAGTGGCATGCATCCTTATTCCTTTAAACTGGAAGAGTGTGGAGCAGGCACAGGGATCACCTGCCCAGGCCAGCAAGCCTAGCATCCCCCCACTCTGTTCTGAGCATCTTTCTGACCACCAGTTTCTAAGATGAGATGAATTCCACTGAAAGAAGCCTGACAAAACCTATTTTGGCCAAGGCTGAAACTCAATAGTCAGAATTTACTGAAATACATTTAATTACTTATAGCACTTTATTAATAGTGAAGGTGTCATGAGCGAGGAGCAGCAGCAGTATTTTCAGAGTATTTACATCAGCACACTGGGCTGGCAGGTGGTATCAGCACCACAGCCATGCTCAATGCATGCACATAATCCATGGACTGACCTTGAGACTCACAGTGCAGGCAGATATCCAGCTCTGAGACAAAAGGAGATACTTGAGCAGCAGAAAAAGGGGTTGAGGGGACAATATCCCAGATAAAACAGAAGGAAAGGTCAGACATAGACACAGAGAAGGAAACAAAAACAAGAAGAGACAATGAGACTTGCATGAAAAACCTAAATCATGGTGAGAGATAGGGGCTGGTGAAAGCACACTGCTCCTCCTCAGCAGTCTGTGCCCATGCTTCAGAGCATGCTGTATCCTGCATGGAATGGGCACCAAGGAGTTTTAGCTCCAAACTTCTTCCCCATCATGCAACAGAGACAGTGAACTCAAACTCACTGGCAATCCTAACACACTGCCAGCACAAGACCATGCCTTGCACAAAATCACTGTTCAGAGCACATGGGTCTATGCTGCAACTCCTGCTTAACTGAGAGCTAAAGGCAGCAGTGTTGCATTACCTTCTGTTGTCACATCCTCTGTGAAGTAACTTGTGGCCTCCAAAGCAGACTCTGTCTCCTCTGGATTCAGAGCTGTATTCACAGAGAAGCAAATGTTAAAATCTCTAATTGAACAGCAGTATGACCCACTTCATTAGCAAAACTCCTGAGGCACCCCCTGTCAATTGATGTCAGAGCAGCCCGTGTTCAACAGCAGCAGTACACAGAAGAAGTCACTCACCAGGAGGCAGGTGCAGTTTGTAGAGTACTTTGAGTTTTTCAGTGAGGTCACCATGGTACATCCCACCTGGAAAGAAAACAAAGGTTAAGAAAAATAGCACTTTAATGATAAAAAATTACCATCTGCTCACAGGTTCAAACAAGAATAAATTCCCATACAATGACTGCTCAAAGTCCTGTGCAGAATCAATAATGAAATCCACACCAAAAAAGGCATATTTTGTCCAGCTTGAAGCTTCCTGCCACCCTCCCCCGTCATGACAGTGAACACAACATTATCTCCCTTCAGTTCTCTTCTTGGAAAAGGACAGACACATTTTTTGCAGCGTTCCATTTTCTTCAAAAACACCACTTACTCATTCCTGTCACGAACTCCTTGAAGTTGATGAGGGAATCCCTGTTCTCATCCAGGAGGCGGAAGAGGCGCGCTGCCAGCACAGGGGTGTGAGCCCCACAGGCCCAGGGGGTGAGGCTGATAAAGAGCTCCTTGAACTGCTCCATGTCTATGCGGTACTGCTCCAGGTAGGGCAGGCTCTGGTCCCGGCGGGCGGCGGCCGCACGGTTGTTCCCCCAGTAGCAGCTCATCAGGTACTTGGCCTTTGGAGGGAAGAGATTAGCAGGGCAGGTTATGCTGCTCCACAGGAGTGGAGACTGTCACAGCTCAAGAACAGCATTGAGGAAGCAAAGAAGAGACATTTCATTATTTGCCTTGTGACTCCCAGTGTTGCTTCACTACAAAATAACATGAAATGAAGGAAGAGACACAGATTTCAGGAAAAGCACAAGGAATTATTTAAAGTGAAAAATACAGAACATGATTTCAGGTTTTAACAAAATGTCGTTCAGGCTTTATTGCAAAGGGAACATGCAGGTTTTAGAACTAAGCCTCTCCTGAGTCTACAACAGAGCACAACCAACTTTGGTAAATGCAGTTGGGTAATACCATTCTTTTAAAAATATATATGCTGACAAATAGAGGCAAAGCCCTTAAGTAATCTTGTCACAATTACAGATGAGGTCAATGGGAAACTTGAGAATAAAAAACTGAGGTACAGTCAATCCCAGATACCCATTCTCAGGGCTATGTCACATTCTCTTCTATTGACTCTACAGTTTCTTTCTGAGTATCATTCAAATACTGTGAATGTGGTTTGGCCACCTTTGGGGGAAAAAAAATTAAAAATAATGAATCAGATAGCAACAGAGCCAGTCCTACAGGCACCATATGAAACAGAATGCCACATCAGTTTCTGATAGGTCACATTAAGAATTAAAGCAAAGCCATTGCTTCCCTTTCAACTTACTTTGCCATTTGTACTGTGTGTGACAACACTTCTTCCTCACTCAAGGAAGGTTTCTTACCTTGAACACTACATACAGCTCTTCTAGTTCTTCCATAGAGAAACCAATGTCACCAGACACAGCTCGGACCTGTAGTTACGGATAAAACACAGTGAACAATTTATTTCAAAAGTAGAAAAATCAATTACAACTCATATCTTCTCTTCTGTGAACTCTTCTGTTCACAGAAAAATCTGTGTAACACAGAAGAGAATAAAACAAGTGCAAGGAGATATCACATGGAATGGGAAGAAAAACATCACCATTCTAATACCCCTGGAAACCAATCAGGAAGGCAGTTTGCAGTCAAGCAGAAACTGCTGACATTTTCAGTAGTTTACTGTGCTTATTTCCTGTTTGTGCAGACCTGGCTGAGCAGATTGGGTCACCCCTCCCCCTCTTGTTTTTATCTTCAGATGTTTGACTTGGATGCATTCAAAGGACAACAGTGAAATAAATACACTGACAAGATTCTCCACCTAGGACATGGGAGATAATGGCAATAAATATGGACACACCCCTTTGACCATGAACCCTTCAGTAAAATTCCCTAATGCACTCTCTAAACGGCAGTAAAATAATTATCTGCTAGGCAGCCTTTCTCAAAGATTCCAGGCAAGCTGTAAAACAGACAGCACTAGGCATGGGAGGCTATGTCAAAGCCTACAGGTGTTTTTTATCTCCCTCCATGCCAAACATCTCATTCAATCATTCTTTCAGTCACTTAAAACTTGGTCTGCTACAGGACGAAGTTTCTCAATGCTCACAGCAAAGCACTTTCCATGAATGTACCATTTGGTAGCTCATTCAATCTGGGAGTCACATACCACACTCTTCTTGGCTGTATCCTCCAGAGACTGGATCACTTTCAGCCTTTGTTTGAAACGCATTTGTTCAATGTCATCTGCCTTCAGATTGCCAAATTTCTATAAGAAAGGAAGCAGATCAGGTCAACCTTATCTCCTGAAGAGAGAACGACCCATCTTCAATTACACATTCTTTAACAAGTGTACTATCCCTTCAGAGATCACCTAATCCCACTAAAAGCCTTTTACCAGCAGCAAGATGAGAAAAAACTTGAGCTCTATTCCCTATTCACTCCTGTCCTGCAAGAGAAGTAATTCAGAGTTCATGAGAAATCCAACATCAGAGGACTCAACAGAAAAGCTGAAAAAGGATCTGTCAGGACTGACAGAAATACAGGTCCTGTACTGCGGCAGAGATAAGAGAACAGACAGGCTGTCATTCCTTCCAGCCCTGTCAGTTTTTCCTCTAGGACCCCAATGAGATTCAGCCAGAAACACCACAGTCAAGAAGCTTTTCAATGCACTAGGTCAGACAAGTAATATGAATTCAGTGACACTCTTTTATAAAAAGAAACCAAGAACAAACAGAGATGGCAGAATTGAAGAAGCAAACAAAACACCCAGGAAAATGACAGCTGCCTGACTGTAAACAGCCAGAAGGGGATGGGGTGAAAAATGAGATAAAGAGGGAAATGATCCCACACTTAGCAGAGAAGAACTGCCAAACATCAGTTCTTGTGCCTGTGTTCTTTCCATCATTCAGAATCAAATTTCTTATGACTTTGTTCTCAGTATGAATTGTGAGGAACACCTCTATCAGTGCAGAGATATTTTAACAGCATTGCACCATGCTGAGGTCACCTTCCAAGTACTATAATGTGGTTCACAGAACAGGATTCCTATGCACGTGAACTGGGATTCCTCTGTGTTTCTGCAGAGTACCTCACAATTTTTACACTGAATTTTCTTCCTTAACTCCTTAGCACTGACAATCCTCAAATAGAAGTAATAATGGAGACTTTTTTGACAAAGCAGGAAGAAATCTCTAGTCCGTACCTTATTCCTTATTTGCGGTCCTCATTTTAGTCCTTCTATTGGGCAGACTCTTTGTAATCTGCAACAGCCAAAAGTGTCAGGGTCTACTCATAGCAAGCAGGTGAAACAATGGCTTCAGCCTGCACTCCTTAAGCATCTCAACCTATGAACATTGCTCAGATTTTGGCTCCACAAAGTATAAAATAGGATGTTAGTAGAGAGGAAATCTCTTGGACAAAAACCAAGCGAGAAGTTTACCTCATATGAAGTTTT
Organism: Oxylabes madagascariensis; assembly: GCA_013400675.1. Taxonomy (NCBI): domain Eukaryota; kingdom Metazoa; phylum Chordata; class Aves; order Passeriformes; family Timaliidae; genus Oxylabes; species Oxylabes madagascariensis. Next base: position 8,838 of record VYZR01062674.1, read on the forward strand.
GATGAGTTCAAAGATGTCAATTTCAAGTGGGGGGTCATCTCCACTGGTCAACAGTGCATGCAGGTGGGGAATAGGGGGAGAGACACTCTGTCTGTTAACTACATTGTCCAAATATCTGTGGACAAAAATGAGAAAAGATGCAAAATTCCAGGATTAGTGTCCAGAAAAAAAAATAATATCCTATATGCATTACTACCAACTTGTTTGTATCACTAATCTAAACATGAAGGAGAATTTATTTTTTCCCATCTAATCTTCAATGCTATCCTCAATGTACCTGGAGTAAAGTTGACTTTCACCCTATTTTGGGGGTACTTGCTCTTTTAAAAGTAGGTTTCTAGTCATATGCTGAAGATCTTGCTGCACATAGAAGAGATTCCCATTTCAAACAAGAAAATCTTACATTACTGGACTTGGGAGACATCTGCTTGATAATGTTTTATGTTTCTGGAAGGTGATTCCTGCCAGAATCTGTTCTAAATGGTACAGCAGAATTAATATGTTAACGTCAAATAAACAACCTTTAAGAATTCAAATTGAAACTGAGATGCAGGAATTCATTATGCTGCAGAACAGCTCCAGAAGCATGGGATTTCTCCATCATTGAGCCAACAATTAATTTCAGCTGTTGCAGAAAGCAACAGCAAACCTCTCTGGAGCTCAAGTTTCATCCTAGAGTGTTATCTGTGATCTGCTATAAGGTAGGAAGAGAAGATGACTAAAAGGCCACCCTTACTATTCCATTATAAATAAGAACAATAATGGTACCTGCCCAAAATAGTCATGGCTTCACCTTCATCGCAGCACTGTAATAACTTCTCCATGTTGGCATCAAGTATGGCCAATGACACCTGCAGGATAAACTTGATTCCCTCGTAGAAAAAACAGTCGACAATGACCACGGCACTCTCAAAGGGCATCACACTCAGGAAGAGAGTGAGAAACCAGGAAAGGGATATGGTGGAGATCACTCCCAGGTCCTGCATCTTTTCTGATAGCTGTGGAAGATACTCTCGTGTAAGTTCCTCAAAGATGCCTTGGTCCACCAATGCACCTGAAACAGACAAACAAAACAATGGCAGAACTCAAAATGGTGGTGTCACGTACCAAGCTAAGCAATTATTAAACAGAATGAGTTCACTAAATTTCATACAAGCCTCTGAACATCGTAACTAAAATTAAGACATTATTTTTTTTGCCTGTTCTCAATAAAAACAATGAGACTATTCCTACATTGCAGAGTAGGAATGCAGACACATGCAGATGCAACCTCTTGACACAGAACCTCTCGACACAGAACCTCTCATTCATCTGTGCATTTGCCCTGACTGGAGGGGTGGAGGATTATTGATATTATGGTATTTACACCAGACTACAGTCTTTTATACAAACCAACTTTAAAAGCCCATGAAGTGGTGCTTTCACTAACTTTCCCTGAGAGCCTGTTCCACAGATTTAACATGTCATTCAGATGGGGAAAACTAAAACTCAGTAATGTTCTAGATAGTCCTCCTTACTGCTAACGATCCCTCCTGATACTAATTTTTGGTGACTTCATCTTCCTTGTTACTACAAGGTAGAACTTCCACCTTGGAGGCCTGTAGTGTCTGTTCCTATGTCTCCATCACACCCCTGCCACTTTAAAAGGAACAGAGCTGCGTTTCATTGTCTTTAAAATGCATCACATTTAATTAATTCTGAATGACAAAATGTTCCTGGGAGATGCTGGTGGAGCTGAAAATCCAAGCTGCAGCAGGAATCTGACAAGGACTCACCCACTACTCTTGTGTTGTAGTAATCTGGCAACATCCGCTCGCACAAAGCCACCAGGAGCCAGAAAGCCTCCTCCTCATTGCAGTACAGCAGCAGCACTGAGGTGACAATGTTCATGGCCTAGGAGCCAGCACAGCAAACACAGGTACAGAGGAAAAACATGGAGGTCCTCATGAAAGCTTTGCTATTATAGACCAGCTAAACTTTCAAAGCATGAACACAGCAAACTAAGAGTCACATCTATTTCCAGCTCCTACTGGCATCTGAGTCCACAGATGCCCTTAAGCCAAATTTTCTTCCTGTTTTCAGTTCCTCTGTTCATGAGGCAGCAAATATTTTGATGACCTTTTGTCACACGCTTTCAGTAAACAATGTGAACAAGAATAATTTTCAAAGTCTTCATAAAAATCTTTGTAAGAATTTGGCCATAACAGAACAACATAATGAGAACATAATGCAACATCACAGCAATACGCAAAATGAACCTGAATTTCCACCAAGTTGTTTCACAAGCCAGCAAATGGCTTCATTTTCAATAGACTGTCTATGTGCAACATCACTTATTTGATTTAATTGCTCCTTTTAATGAAACCAGAAGATGTTTTTGCAAAATACTTAAATAAGTAATTAGAATGGTAGGTGATAAATGATGATCGAAAGGTATTAAGTCTGGTTATATTGGTAGCATATTTCTAGCTTTGTTATTAAAAGGCAGGAAGTAATTAGAAGTAGGTTAATCTTTACTGAAAAGCTTTACAAATGTTTGTTGTGCAGAACAACTGCTCATTCATGNGCCAGCAAATGGCTTCATTTTCAATAGACTGTCTATGTGCAACATCACTTATTTGATTTAATTGCTCCTTTTAATGAAACCAGAAGATGTTTTTGCTGAACTATCAAAAGCTCTGTCAGGAAAGCTATTAAAGAGTCTGACATTACACCTAACAGCACTGTGAAAAGTCTACTTAAATACTGTGTTCAAAGGGTATTTAAGAGATGATGCAGCATAACCTCTTTCCTACTTTCTCACCACTACATAGACAGCATGAAGGAAAAGCTTGGAACTGAACAAAAAACTGCAGAAAAAGTCCAAATCAATCATGGTCACTGTGTAGGACTAACAAGTCTAAGACTTCTTTCCTACCTGACAGTATCCAATTGTTGGATTTCTGAATGCATAAGCTGTTAAGACTCTCCGGAGGGCAGCAATTCCCAGTTCATTTTGGAAGGCAGGATGTTCTGGCATAGAGCGGTGCAGATCTCTCTCAATTTCCTCTGTAGCGAGATTGTACCTTCCCATTGACTTTTCCACAAGATCTGCATAGTAACCAGGATGAGTCACCATCTCATTCCAAGCCCCTGAAATGACAAACAAGCATTGCTTTACCTCTGGTGCTTTGAAACACAGATTTTATTCCCAGTTTCAGAGATGAGGGAGTCAAGAAGCACTGCATGAACTCATGAACTACAAATAGATGTGAAAATATAACAACAAACTCATTGTTAAATCATGTTAAGAGTTTAGGTCCCAACACTGAAACACAGACAAAGGAGGGCAAACAGCTACTAGGATAATAAAGAAAGCCACCACAAAGTATCATTCAGATGGAATTAACCTGTCAATAATTTCTTCTGAAATGACCTAAGATTCATACCTTTTCCTTTGAGATGTGCAGAATGCTTATTCCTGCTGTCAACATATGCAGCACAACATCCTACCTGAGAAAAGGAGCCACAGCTCTCCACGGAGATTCTCTGGGATTCCTTTCTGTACCAGCTCCCTCGTCTTGGCAGTGCGGTACATACACATCCCTCGCCCATATTCAAAGAAATGAATGTTCCAAGACTCTTCCTTCATCTTCTCCTTTGCCTTCATAGGAACAAATATGGCTATTTTAGGAGATTGTTGCATTTTTATGTTTGTAACAGGTGATTTCTGGGTATATTCAGGCCTGCGCTTCACAGGAAAAATACATTGTGACATTCAAAACCTCTCTTCTTTCTGCTGAAGAAAAGAGTGTATATACTAATCTACCCTGTTCTGAATCAGTTACGACCTTGCTTAAAGTCAAGTCTTTACAACTACACCTTGCAAATCTCCACATAAATGCAAGCAGAACCATGGATCATGATGATAAACTAGCAAGCAGAGATACAAGTTCCCTGCTTTCTTGCTCTGAAGAAAAGTTGTTCTTCCCAGCCATGAATTCACATCCTACAACACTGATAACCCTCATTTCTCAGCCTCTGGTCAAGTATCTCAGGTATGTCAGTACAAGCAGTGTAAGCTGACAGTCAAGTTACCTCTATGCAGCACTATCACTGTGACACACACAGCAGTGATACTGAGCAGGGATAAAATGCATTTCCATTCTAGAGCAGGCCAGGAAATCAGCAACCTACTGCAAACTATTTAAAATTAATTTTTATATAAAAATATTATTTACCCCTTTGGGTCCAGAGAGCTCCTCAGAATTCCTCCTGAAGAGTTTGAGCAGTCCCTGCGAGGCCGTTGGCACTTGCCCAGCACAGAAACTGATGGGTCGATGGCTGAGAGCAGATGTGGGGCTGACAGCCAGGGGGCTGCTGGAAGGCAGCTCTGGAATCTCCTGGACAAGAGAACAGAAAATGTCTGAGCTCATGCTCCTTCCTCTGCTCCTGGCCTAACAGAGACAGCACTGGCTGGTGACAAGCACTGCAAACACACTGGCAGGAGCATTGCTCTGAGAAGTTGGTAAAGTTCCTCCCAGCTATTTCCTTAGTACCTCGCTGCTGGGATCAGGAACGTTCCACTTCCACTCCCTGTCGATGCCGCAGGGTTTCTTGGACGGTGTTCTCTGCAGGAAGTCAGAGATCCTCTGTACCAAGAAATCCCGGTCTTTCAGATTGGCGAAGAAGAAGGTCATTTTACTTTTAGTGCTGATGGACAGAGGGCTGGGCAAGACACTGGAACTATCTGCCTTCTCAACTATTGTCACCTAGAACACAAAGACAAGGGCCATTTGGATCTGGCATGTTTTCCATTATCCATGAAGCACAGCACAAAAGACAGAAGGACATGAAAGAGAAGAGAGGCCTGTAGTCTTAACATACAGCTAAGAAATCCCCACCTCCCTGAGAGGAATGATGAGATGACAGGCCTCCTCTGCCCTGCTGGCAAAACAGATGTAATTGTTGGAAACAAACATCTGGCCAGGAATATGCATCTTGTTGAATGGTGTCCACAAGGTACAATCTGTGTGTCCATCCAGGCATTCATCCTTGGGCAACCGGAAAGTGGCACGGTAGCACTCATTTTTGGCTCGAGCATCCAGGTCTCTGGGGAAAAGTAAAGAGTAGTATCCTGAAACTTTCTTACTCACTTGAAAAACCCACTCAAACACTAATGTCAGATGTTCATTCCAATCACAACCTTCAGACTGTGCTGTGTATTCTTACTATTCCTTTCTCTAACTGAGATGCCACCCCTCCTCTGACTCCTCTTTCAGCCTTCAGACATGCCTCCCTGACAAAGTATGTCCTGAAATACAAGATAAAATATGCAAGTGCATCTGCAAAACTGAAATGTTACATCAGATCCTGAAACTGCAGAGAACAGTCCCCAGTGGGAAGATTTATTACAATACAAATCTGTTTCTTTTAACAAATCTTTAACTTCAGACAAAGGGGCTGGTGTAATTTTCCTCCTTCACTTTTTTTCTTTGTACGTATGAATTTCAGCAGTTTCTAGTTGAAAATTCCTTCTGACAGTGCCTAGCCAGGCATGAGAAAGACACAAGGATATATGTAAATTCAGCTCCAGTTTGGGATGGGAAAAAAAGAGAACAAGCGGAAGGCTAATGACTGAAGTAAGTGATGCAGCCCCTAGAGTAAGAAAATCCCAGTAGCACCTGGCAGCTATAAAATAATGCAAATTTATTTTTAAAATCCCCTATTACCTGTCTTCTTTTCTCACTGCTGGGAACATAATACCTTTTTAATGCAGAGATGTTCTTAAGAGGCCTCCTGGGCTTTGGGAGAGACTTGTCCTGTAGGAAGCTCTCATTATCCAGTAGCTGCCGCATTGCAATGTTGGCCAACTGCTCCATCAGCTTGAACGTCTCATTGATGTTGAGAAACATGGAAAAATAGAGTTCACTGTCCCTCGTGCTTACTTTAATGCACTCAGGGAACAGCAGTGTAGCATTTTTTTCTAGCTGGGTTACATCCACCCACTGGATCACCAGTGTAACTGAGAAAAAGAATTTTAAGAATACTATTATTGCAATTAAGGCAACAACCAAACAGAAATGAAGGTCTAGCAGCCTGCAAGCTCTCAGTGAAGCACCATTTTTCCCCTCTCTTACACATGGACAGTTCTTTTCTTCACACTTTTACTGGGCTCTCCAAAAATACTTGGAAATAACCTTTGGGATTAATTAGACTAGAAACAATGCAGTTCCAAAAGGACTATCTCCCGTCCAATAAATGCTTTCAACTACAGTTACTCAATTTTTTTTATTCTTTTCTTTCCAGCAAATTAGCTTTGGACTCTGGAGTTAGGGCTTTATAAATACTGGGTCCTGGCAGGTGTTCCAGATAAAAATCACCAAGGTAAAAATACTGCTTGGCTCTCTAACCCAGTCTAACTTGTAAAAAGTAATCCAGTTTGAGTAAAACAGATGTACAACTTGAGAAATGTTTTAAAAAATGACTCAGGCTTTCAGTCTAAACAGCACTGAAGTGCCTATGACAGCAAGAACTGCTTTATGTGCTGAGCCAGACAGAGCTCAAGGATTCCTAAAAGGAAAAAAACCTGTCAGCTTAAAAATGAGTTCACATAAAGAATTAACTGCATCGAAAAGATCACGGAAAATGATAGAAACACAGCTTGTAGGCTCATAACTCACCCTCCTTGCCCAGCAGGAAAGAGTAGAAACAGAGGTGGTTGACAGTGAGGTACAGCCAGCCCTGCCTCGGGACACGTCCCTTCCAATAGCTGCAGGAGTAGTAATTGACCAACTTCTCCACCTCGGGCATCCCAAACTGCTTCCGCATCTTCAGCTCAGCCTCTTTGAATTTACCTGGATCCTCTTCACTCTGGGGCTGCTCATTCTTGTTCTCCTCAGCAATAATGCCCTGAAAGGACGTGGGAGGAGAGAGGAGAAACAGCAGTGAAGGTGCCTGCTGACAGAAATAATGTACAAAGCAAAGGGTCACAGCAGCAATCCGGAAGGCACAAAGGAGCAAGACACAGCACTTATCGTGTCATGTCAGAAACAGCAAAGACTTGCAGAAAGGGCAGTCAGATCCTGTGGGAGTCTGGGATCTGGGATCCACTCCTGAACACATGCCACAAGCACTCGTGTTTAATGTTTGACTGAGTTCCTCATGGCTGGCCTGGGAACACTTGCAGGAGAACTGAAGTCTCTTTTCACTTGCACACATGCTTCTTTAACTGGAAGAAGATCATCTGCTAGGAAGGGCAGAACTCTGCAGTCTGTCATATCTTGACTGGCCAGAAGGAAAAACAAATGACCACAATCTCTCTCACATACAGACATGCATGGAAAATACAAAGAATCTGACAGGAGAGCTGAAAAAGATGCAAACTCCTGCAGTTCACTAAAGAACTGAATTTATAAGTTTCTGCTCTGGAGGATTTGTGGGCTGGGAATCTGAAGTGTGTTAACTGCAAAAAAACCAGCAGGCACTTGACTCCAAAGTCAGGGGCTGTTGGGGTGAGGTTCCTTTACAACCCAGGTGCCTTTCAGACTACTGGCAGGGCAAGTACACTGCTTGCAAACTAGAATTCTCTCTCCTCCATTTGTTGCTAGATGAACCCTTGTTAAACCATTCTCCCTGCATCAAAGGCATAATTGGCAGGGATTTTAAAGAGGTTTAGTAGGAACATCCTAAGCAGGCTGTTCCTTGAGATCTACTGCTCTTAACCCTTTCCCTTCAAATATACTTGTTCAGTATTTGCTCTGACTGTGACCTGATGTTGACAATGCTGTATGCATTCCATGACACTTTCATACCTATGTATGACTGAAAAGGATAAAAATCTCTAACAACCACCTCCCCATCCTTTCTCAGAATGTGAAAGTCCTTCAGGGAAACATGTCACTTACATGTATCTTGCCCTTGACAAAGGTGGTGATATCTTCTTCATTGTCAAAGATGGACAGAGTCTGCAGTAAGTTATTCTCCAGCCATTCCCAATGCTTTGTGATCTCTTTACGAGATGATCCTAATTGAAGGGGAGAAAGACCAAAGGAAAAAAAATTAGAACAAGGTCTTTCTTCCTCCAAGTTCACAGCAGGAAACTAATAATTACTGAACAGTGATTAGGATAAATCACACACACCAACTGCGTACATGTCAAGGATATTTTATGTACACCAACATTGTGTTTCTAATAAAATGTCTCCATTGTCACCAAGGATACTCAGCACACGACCAACAGATCATCCTGTTGCCAATGCACACCAAAACCAGCCTTTTTCCCCGACAAAAAGCATTCCTATGCTCCTGTCAAGAAGCACTCTTTTGATTACTGGCATTCTAGAACAAAAATAATGAACTACCAGAAGAACCTTAAAACTGGAACAACTTTCAGAACAACTGGAATTTTTTAACACCTGCAAAGAGGTTCCATTTCCCAGGGGCAATGGTCAGCAGGGAGAATACAAATCAAAAAGCAACCAAAATATTTATGTCAAAAAGTTCTCTGCTTTCTCAAATAAAAACTTCTCAGCAAACTTTCTATCCAACAGTTAATTGTCTCTAACCACACAGTCTACAACAGTTCAAAAACCAATTAAAAGAACTTTTGCTTAAAAAGTTGCCTTAATTTCCATGAATTATTTCAAATATTTGTCTTTTCTTCCTCTCTGTTGATAGCTATCACTATATTGTAGACAGAAAAAACCACAGAAGAGATTAAAAAAAATTCAGTATTCTTTAACAAGATAATAAACATTGTTAAATGCAGATAAAAAGAAATCTTTAAAAATGCAAGTCAAAGACATTTTTAAGTTTCTCTTTGCCATATTCCAGTAAATTTACCTTCTAGTTTCATACTTATGCAGTGGGATATCTAAAAAATGTTAACAGCATGCCTGCCACTACTCAGTTTCTCTATGAGTACATTTTACCACTCTGTGTAGTTGATGGAAAAGAAGAAAAACTAATTACACAAACAGTTCCCTGGGAGGCAGCTTCAGCCATGAAATCCTTTTCACATATTTGTAGTTGGACACCAAACCATAAAAACCCAATGCCTGCTAATCTGAAAATAAAACTAGAAGCTAATGAGCCATTCTGTCTGAAAGGACTGCAGGGATATGAATTTGGGTTTATGTACATGGCCCAACGTGCACAACAACCAAAGTTTGTTCTGTTGCCTCTGTGTATAAATTTACTTGACATCTATTGCAGCATCTGGCAATGCTTCTAAAAATACAAAATGGTTTCTTTTAAGGGCACTGAACTATCAATTATAAGATGCTTTGACTGTGAAAAACCCCACAGGTTCAGCAGCAGCAGCAGTGGAATAAAGTCTGTGTCCTGTTTTGTTTCATGAGCTGCATCTCTCACCAAGTGACAGCAGCCAAATTGCTAAAATAAGCCTGGCCTCGCTAACTGATGTCTTTGTCAGAGCAACATTAGAATGACATACATGAGGGAGTAAAAATTTGTGATTCCTACAAGGAGGGTTATAAGAACAAATGCTGAAGAGCTGAAGCTGCTTGTGTGACCAGATTGCTGCCCACTAGCATTTACACACAGTGAACTGTAAATAAAATATCTGCATTTTCCAACTAGAGAGCAGTATACAATTTATAACTTTAAAGTAATGCCAGTACTCTTACTTTGACAGCAGAATGAGAACCAGGTATGACAAAGAAATACTTTGGATGAAGACAACATATTTACTCCAGTACAGTAATTTATCAAACTCCATTTGGGTGTTACCCAGCCCATCTCACTTCTACATGCTGCATTGCTTAAAAGTAACTGAGATACAGAGGGTATCGACTAAAACACTCCTGAAATTGAACAAAAATAACTTACTGAGTGTCAAGATATCATAAAATTGCAGATCTGCACTAAATATTCCTTTTTTCAATGCAGTTCCTGACCTGCCGTTTTGTTTTCTGTCTTTCTTAATTCTCTGCCTCCACCCTCCTCAAAGGGGAACCTGAGTTTCTGTGAAACACAGCAACATCTGAACCTCCCCTCTGCAGAATTTAAGTAGCCCTGCAAGGGAGAATATTGTGTTGGGTGCCTGGGGAGAAGGTGGGAAGAGGAAAAACAAGACATCAGCCTCTGCGGGCCTAGCAAATGATTCCTTCATGATCAGATTTTATGTCTCCACCACAAAGTGAGAAGTGAAGATTCTTATTATAAACCAAGTTGGTCTAATAAATTTGTCTGAAGATATTTCCTCTTTAGCAAGCAATAGGACCTAATGCTTTAATCAAAGCTCACCAACAGGCATAAAACAGTTGCATTATGAAATTCTAAAACAGCAGTTACATTTCTCAAGTAAAATGGGCCAAGGATCCTTGATGTTAAAAAAAAAATACTATCCTAGTCCATTTTACACATCTATTCCAGGCCACAAATAATAGAAAAACATAAACTGGACCAAGAGATTCCCCAAAGTACCTCTGGTACCTTGAAAAATGTTACATGTTCCCATTTTGTGCCATGCTCCTGGTAAGCAGCAGCACATCATTCATCACCCCAGCAAAACCAGCATGTGTTATTCTCTGCACAATCTCACTACAACCTTGCAAATACAAGGTACATCTTGGGAGAAAGAAAATTCCGAACATCTGCAGAAACAGAAGCTTTTGCATAGCTGCAAGTTCCTCAATTACAGTTTAAACAACACAAAGTTTTGTCATTTCTGGAATCTTCCACTACATCACCAGAAGCTCTCCGAAGTGTCCTGAGCAGTCATGGGATACTCCTATGTGGGAGAACCGGTCATCTGAACCAAAAAGACAGAAGAATAACTCAAATCCAGACCCCAACAAGAGTCACGTACCACAGGCCACTGCCCAGTACACTTGAGAGTCCTGAGTCTGGTGCAGAATCCGGTATGGGGCAACTCTGGCACTGGAATCCAAAACCACGTCCAGTGTTCCCACAAGGAGACCTAGGAAGCAAAGAGACAGAAATGACAGCAGTGTAACACCAATACAAAGATCTAGGTTAAGCAAAAACACAGGATGATTGATCGCTGCAGAAAACGCCCATGTTCACAGTCTGTGCACAGTTGTAATGGAAGAGCTGCTGCACTTGGTTGAGAAAATGGAGATCCACATCCATGGAGATACACGTCCATCCACATGATTTATATCATTGGAGGTAAATTACCTAAAAACCCACTGCAGCCTGTCCCACTGGTAATGGACAAAGTTTAGATGGCAATTAAATACCTCCTAAGCCTCATTATAGTCCCCCACCTTCATAGAAGAGTTTTCTAATGAAAGTGAAATGTGTTTTCCTCTGTGGGTTTTTTGCTTCTAATAGTGATTTTTAAGCCTACCAAGCTAAAAGACACAAGAGTTTTCAACACTGTATTTTTTAGAATCACCCCTGCCAAAAGCAGGTAACTTGTCCAAATGGAATCAAGTAGATCTAGAAAAACTGGTGCTCAAAGGTTTCAAGGATGCTTCCAGAAGTGCTTTGATTAAACAAAGATGTCAGCAACTCAAAATTTGGTAATACAGAAGTCAAAATATTTTTATATGATGTTAAATAAGAAAGGAGACACTTCCAGAGTAAATGTCGATGGACGAGACTTTGTAAAGCAAATCAATTTACTTCAATTAAGTCTTTATTTCAATTAGATAAAACAGATATCTGATTATTTGTTTTGTTATTCTACAATGCATTATGAGCATCTTTAATGCAAATTAGCTTTGCAACACACTCATGATTAAAAGTTCTCTAGTATTAGAACTTGGAGAGGGAGCATGGTTACTCCTCAGGCTCTTTGTGGGGCATCCAGTTTCAATTCCCAGCTCTCACGGTTTCGGTAAGCCTGTGCAAACTGTACTCATCCATATCTCATTCCTTATCAAGAAACATGCTACTTCCTCTCCCTTATCTCTCTGGGCTATCTATGTAGCAATTAACAAATTAAGAATATACCACTGATTGTCCTTGCAGTGAAACATCAGCCACAGCAAGCCCATGTGACAAACCCAAACCAAACACGTATATAACCAGCACAGCAGGATCTGTTTGGGCTCTGGGTTTCTTGTGTAGTTTCAGGAAGGAAATGGATTAAAAGTTAATTTGGAATCCTTCCTATGACAATACTGAACATGTCAAATATTGACACACAGACCGGTAATGAGATGTTTAATAACTTGAGCATGACAGCAACTCCAACACCTTTCCAGCTCAGCTGAACATCCCACTCCAGCTCTGAGATGTCACAGTGCAGCTGCACAGCTCCTTAAGGACACGTGGCTTTTAAAATGTAGGAGCTCTGAAGAAGACTCTCATTGAGCCACACTACCTCAAAAAGTAAACACGGCTCAAAGCTTCAACCCATCTGGAATACATCAGTTTAATATTCCCAGAATAGCACCAGTCTATTTCTTTTTGGAAAAAAATGGAAAATTGTAGAATACAAGTATAGGCCTATATGTAAAACTGCACAAGTTAGGTGACATCAAACAGAGCAGCTCAAAATAATTTTGAACACTGTGAAAAGATGAAATATGCTAATGATGTTTAACAGCTGCACCATTTCTGTAATTAGTTTGCCTAAAAGGGCTAATACATGACAGTCGCTATGTGTAATTGACAAAAGTAAAATTCACATCTTTGTAATTGACATAATTGAAAGCATCCTGCACATAAATGGGGTTTTTAAAAGTGAAGGGATTTGTTGTTGTTGTTAACATTCTGCTTTGGTGACAGTCATGTTATTTTAGCAGTTTATGTCAGAAACACGGCTGCTCCCCACACACAGGGGTATTTTCCACTGGGCTGCACCCACACAGCTTCACCCTCGGCCCATGTACAGCACAACTTCCATACTGCTACTAATTATAAATCACATCTTATTGTCATCCTCGGCGCCTTGAAAAAGCACACACATCCACAAAATACGCAAATAACCCCCCTTAATAATTCAAAGCAACGCGAACAGGGCTGAGAAGCCATTTTTGACAAGAGAAGGAGACGGTCCCAGGCACGCCGTCAGTTTCCTGTCCCCCGCGGCTGCAGCTGCCCGGGCCCGACCGCTGACAGCCCCGGCCGGGGGCGGGCACGGGCCCCGGGCGGACACCGCGGCCGCGGGGCTCCGTGCCCGCACACACAGCGAGGAGAAGCGAGGAGAAGCGAGGAGACGGGCTGAACGCGCCTCCCTGCCCCCGCCGGGCCCTCCCGGCCCCCGCCCCGCGCTCACGGACCCCGGGCCGGGCCGGAGCCTCCCCGCGGCCCCGCCGCGCCTCACCCGTGAGGCCGCCCCCTTTGCCGTGTCCCCGCCGGCGCTGCAGCAGAAAGAAGGGGTTGGCGCGCTCGGTGACCCACAGCGCGCCGGCCAGCAGCACCTCCTCGGGGCCCAGCCACATCGCGGCGGGGCTGCGGAGCG
>VYZR01062715.1:0-13699 GCA_013400675.1 Oxylabes madagascariensis
GTTGCAGCGATCTGAAGAAAAAGAGAGAATCCCAAACACTCTGCTTTTGACATCTGATCCCTAGAAGCAAAGGATAATACTTTAAACAACAGATTATGAATCTGTGTATACAGAAAGGATTAATGCAGCTTGTTGGTTACAGAGATGAAGGAAACTTAAAAAAAAAAAAAAAAAAAAAAAAAAGGAGAACTGTAAATTCAAGCTAACCACACAAAAATTAGGGGTTTATTATGGGTTACAGATTTAAACAAGCAAGCAAAGTACTGTTGTGCACCAAAGGAAGAGGAAATAATCTACTCCAGCTGAATTTATTCACTCAGAAGTGTGGATTTCATTCTCCTCCCAAGAACACTTTTACAAAAGTAGCTGATTTTACCTTGTGTTTGGGCTGACAAAAGAGTGAGGAAAAAGCATTTCATTGTTTTAAGATCCTCATAACTTCTTCATGGAGGAAAGTGCATCTTTGCCTGCAAAGATTGATCCAGCACAGTAATGGATGTCCCATACACTGTCTTTTCTTCTGATGCATGTTTTATGTTATTGATATAAATAACCATGCTGATGGCCCTCATCTGGCTTGCATAGGGAAGCATTTTAACAAGGAAGAAAACAACCCCCAAAACTGGAATACTGTGAAAGCATGCATTTTCTGCAACTACTTTCAACGAGAACCAGCCCAGGAATTTTCTTTCACTTGAGCCCCCTTTAGCAGCGCTCATATTCTGCACGAATTTGTGTAGAGCACATTACTCCAATTAAAATAGAAATGGTACTGGCTAGATCTAGCCATATGCTTATAATTACTCTGAAAGAAGTGGGTTTTTTGGATTCTTCTTCTAGGTCCAGAGGTTTTAAATCCTTGATAAAGGTCAAATCATCTCATTCAGAAGTGATGAAGTTCCACCAGTGTCTGACTGAAAAAAAGGTCACCAAATCCAAATGCTCTCAATATTCTCTAAATAAACTCATAAGCCTTTGCTCAAGTGTTAAGGGTATTTAAGGACACTACAGTGAAAATGTATATACTTTATTTCTATTCTTATCAGCCAGAGGTTGCATTAAGTGGATGGAAATCTGAATAGGAAACTCCTATCACTGCACCTTTTTCTAAGTTCCTTGTACCAAAAGGAACAAAAAAATCCTGATGCTCTGAATATGCCATGGTGACTTAAGATTTTAGTGAATGGAAAGATGCTAAGGTGAGGGGGTAAAAGAACAACAAGCAAAACTCCACGTCTGAATCTCTTTATAACAGATTAAAAGGATTAACTAATAGCACCAACTCAGAGATTCATAGCAATAACTAAAGAGCAAACGCTGTTTTAGAAGCAGCATATGCACTCACTTCATAACACCTGATGCACTTGCATTTCTATTAATCAGTTCACATGTACTTCTACATTTTTCTTTTTGCGATCACAGACACCACCTCTAAACAGACAAGCCCAGAGTATAAATTACCTGCTCATTAAATGAACCAGTACGTATCCAAGCTCAAGAAACACAGGACTGAAATTTGTTCTCTCCAACAACTACAAGGAAAAATCTGGGTAGGTCAGTTCCCAAAGATCTCCAGCACACATCTGAAGTGAACCTTTGAGCCACAAAGACTTGCAAAGACTAAAGGCAGCAAGCACAAGTGACGAGGTCATAAACTAGTGATGTTTACAGGTTACAGATTAAATGTGACTGAGCTTCTGATCAGCTTCAGACCACTCTGATCCCAGTGCAGAGCACAAGTGAAACAGACACAAAACTGCAACTTCTAAAATCTGCTTTTCTTCTTCACTGCCCAGCGCCAAGTGTCTGGATTCATACCACAGGGTTAATTCACAAAGTGACAGGAGTTGGGGAGTCTTGGAATAGCTCTGTGCTCACCTCCCCGCAGCAGGGGTGGTTGTATTACAGAATTTTTAACAAAGCCGGTTAGTGCAACATACCTTCCCTTTCCTTGCTGCTCAATCCCCAGAATATTTCATTCTGGACCTTTCCATGATATTGAAGTATATAATTTGAGGCTGCATGTACAGTCACACACACAGAGTTAATCCCAGCCTTTAGCCAAGGTAAAAATAGGTAAGTCAGTGGAAGGGAAGTAGTGAGGAGAATATAGATATTGGGAAGGGAATAGTAAAGGAAATAAAGTTCCTTTTTCAAACAGCTGGGCTAAGAATGTCATTCCTCTGAGGATAGTGAAGGAGTTTGATGCACACATCCCCCTCCAGTCTTCATGCACTCTAAGGAAAAGAGATCTGGGCTCTCCAGCAAGTTTGCCCACATAGAAACCTGCTGCTGAGCAGCCAGAAACACAGACCTCCGTGGTGCAGGGACTGGGGTCGAGCACCCTTCACATCACCTCTCCAACGGGAGGCATCAGTGCTCCCACAGCTTAAACTTTTCTTGTCCCTAAAGCTCTTCCTGGCATCGATTATTTTAAGTACAATCCAAATGCCTTCCTCTGAAATCACCTCCAAGCCCTCAGAAGCAGAAAGCCCCAAGCAGGCTCTCAGGTAAGGCACTCACTTGAAAGAGTGAGCAGAAGCACAAGGTACCTGCCAGCTGAATTATTTAGGAGCCATGTGCATGGGATTTTCCACCACTGCTTATTGCTGCTGGTGCAGCCCCTTCACCTCCAGGACAGATAACTCAGTGCTGGCCTCAGACTGACAAAGAAAGAGAAGGATGCCTTTGTGGTAGAACAGAGTTTCTCTCACGTGGCACAGCTCAGGAGCTGAAGGACAGAAATACAATACTGTATATATCAAACAAGAGGGCACAAACACCATTACAGGCTCATAATGAGAGACTGATTTCTTCCACAGCAAATTATAAATGTACCATCACTAACAGCTTCTGCCCCCTCCTCCCTTTTTTAAAAAATTTCTGCCAAACTTGGTGCTTATAAAAACAAGTGGTTTTTGAAATTGTTCAGAGCTTCATCCAGACACATTTCCCCATTAAGCCTTATTAAAACACATTCTCCAATTCAGCCTTTACTCAGGGAAGGTTTCTGACTGCCAGACGAGGCACACATCATTTGTAACACAGACAAAAATCCACTAAGAATTAGTCTAAAACCAAACTCATTTCCTCTGCAGGCTTGGGCCAAGATTTGCATCAAAGTCTCTGGAGGCAAAAATCCTACAGCATTAGAAAGCATCACTAGCTGCCTGTTTGCCTTTCTAGCATAGTTTCAAAGTTACTAGAAATATCTAACACTAAAAAATTAGTAGGATATTTCAGATTCAAGCAACAAGAGCAAAGGGTTGCTTTGAAGGTCTGTGAATTGAAAGTTTTGTACTGTTTGCATTCATCAGTGGATTTGTTATAAAACAAAGTCCTGAAATGAATTCATAATCATTTAATCACAGCAGCTTTGATTCACCTCTCAGTCACAAAACACAAAGGTACGTCACAATTCTGTACTTCCAGGATTTACAACACATTGAAATCCCTGGGTAAGAGCTAACACCCTTTTATTTCACTAACTGAACTAGTAATTTCACATAGAAAATAGTCACAGGTGCAGTTTCACATTTCTGTGTATTGTGTTTACAGGAGCAAGGGCACTTGCCAATATTAGCAAGTCTTTTTTATTTTATTTGGGAGGTTCAAAACTACCCTGGATATACACTAGGTAGTAAATTCTAATAACTTAATCACTTAATTTATAAACCTCATAACTTTCCTTTACCCTGTAACTTCTGATGGGAGAACGGAACCACACTAAATCAGACTACACATGAAATCAGCAGACAAGTCCATCCCAGAAGCACAGTTTGCAGAGATCCCGTGTCAAGCCTCGTTCCTTGGGGCATTCTCTGTCTGAAAATTTGGCTTACGTTTTATCTGTTCTGTTAGCTTAGGAGAGAAGGCCACCCCCAGCAACAAAATAAAGCTCAGCAGTAGAGGAACCTGCTTAAATCAGGGAGATGTTGCAAAATACTGCTGAGCAGCTCCAGGGAAAGGGCTGGGGCACAGACAGCGGGCAGGGAGGATGGCAGAGCGAGGTGGGCTGCACGGGATGGGGCAGCAAAGGAAAAATCCAAGCCCAGCGAAGGCCAAGGTCCCCCCTGCCATCCCAGCGCCTCCCAAGCTGTCAGTGACGAGGCTGCTGCTGTCGCTTCCCCCTCCCTCGCTGCCTGCCATCAGACACTGATAGCACGCCTGTCACAGCCATCGCCGAGCGGGAGGCAGAGATGACAAATCGCAGGGAGTACGTGTCAACACAATCAACTGGCCCGAAGACAGACAGCTGGTGCGCAAATTCCACCACAGACAGTATCGCTTGTGAAATCATTCCCAGGCATTTTTAGCAAGCACAAGCTCTCAACAACAGCCCTGGCTGCTAAAAATAGCCCGCTGGAGACTTGCTCCAGCATTAATAACAGCGCTGGCTAAATTTGAGTCATGACCCACTTGGTGGCATGTAAGCAAAACAAGCACAAACCTCATAAAGGAGTGAGAGATTAGAGTGCTTAGAGCCCCAGCAATTTTATTGCATCTATATTACAATGTTTTCTCCATATCATCAATGTCAGTTGTTAATAGATTCCCCCAAAATCCTGGGTAGGGAGGGAGGCAGGCAGGATCCTCTAGAGCAAGGTCAA
This sequence comes from Oxylabes madagascariensis, assembly GCA_013400675.1. Classification (NCBI taxonomy): domain Eukaryota; kingdom Metazoa; phylum Chordata; class Aves; order Passeriformes; family Timaliidae; genus Oxylabes; species Oxylabes madagascariensis. The sequence continues at coordinate 4,611 of VYZR01062715.1, forward strand.
AACCAAATGCATCAAAGCGTCAAAGGTGCCAGGTGTCCCCATCTCTCCCACTTCAAAAGCTCCAACTGAGCATTCATCAGTTTACAAAATATAACTGCAATATCAGGGAAAAAACAGCAAATACTGCTTCCCCAATGGTTTTGAATCTTGAGAAGCAGCAGCATGACAGGGAAAGAGATCCACTTCTCTCTGGTGTACAACTAACCTCAAAAATGCAGTTTTCCTAGCAAGAGCTGTAGCAGCATCTGCAAATTGGAACTGTTCAAGATCTTTGGGAACAACATACAAAAATGCTAAGTGCACAGAGAACTCTTAAAACTCACATACCTGGGCAGCAGCTTTGTCTCCTCAGGTGTAAATTAATTCCCAGACTGTTTTAAGAGAAAAATCTACTGCCTCAAAACTGCAGGTACACTGCTGCAGCACAGGCCAGCAGACTTGTCTGAATTCATCCCAGACTCAAACACAGGCTCTTGTTTAGAAAGGTTCAGTTCAGAGATATCCAGGGATGGAGTCATCACAACCCTTGGTAAACTGCTACAGTCATTAATTATTCACCCCAGTAAAATTTTGCAGCTTATCTCTTGTCTAAAAGTATCAGTGTTAGAGCCTTCCAGCCACTGGATCTCCTTACAGTTTTGACTGCCAGACAGAAGAGTTCTCTATTATCAAATTTCTCTGCCCTGCACAGGCTGTTGTAAATTGTAGTCATGTCACCCCTTGCCCTCCTACAATAAAACAGACAGAGCTCCCGGAGTCCTTCCCTGCCAAACAGATTTTCTGAATCTTTAACAGTCCTCACGACACCTCTCTTGAAGTTTCTGCAATTTTAACCAATGTTCTTGAACCACAAAAGCATCAGGATGGAATACAGAATTCCAGTTACAGGAATACAGAATTGTGTCAATACCAAATATAGGGCTATAACCACCTCGGACCTACTCAGCTCAGCACTTCCCTGTCTACACATTCAATCTTGGGCACAGTTGGGCTGGGAAAACTCCAGTTCAGATGGTTATCTGCCTTNCCAGCGTGAGAGAATTAGACTCTCTGTAATGGGAGGAGATTTAAGAGCAGTAAGGAAAAGGCTCTCCAGAGGAGCAGGAGGCTTGTGCAAGACGTGCCCCATCCCTTGCACAGTGCCAGCAGCCCCAGCCAGAGCTCAGCCAGCTCCACAGTGAGCTCCCAGCCTCACCCACCTGGGAAATGGCAGTTGCACAGAACCACCACGCTCTGCAGCCTCACTTGAAGAAAAGGAGATATTTTGAGCTTGCTGATCCAGAACATTACAAGTTATTTATGGGGTTATTGCAGTTTCTTCTAAATCCTAGAGATCTGGAACAGGAGGTCATCCAGACTACATGGTGAAGTCCAGTGATGAAATGCACTCCCCTCCTCCCTCATTGCCACAAAATGATGTATCAGGAAACCAGCCAGTACCTCCACCTGCCACCAGCTAGACTTCACACTCCCCATTTTGTGCTTAAAATAGATTTCTCTGTATCAAAATATCGTAATTGCAGAGCCCTTCTGCTGCACTGCAGTCTCTTAGAAAAGCCACAACCACAGCCAACATCATGTTTCTACAAGCCCTGTTAGAGATAAGTCCCTGACAGACGAGCAAGCATGAGAAAAGGGATCCAAGGAATGCATCTAAATAATATCTGCTAAACACAGCTGAATCCTCTGGGTCTAAAACCCAAAATTCATCCTCGTGACGGCAGTGCCTGCCACTGCTGTCCTCCCCAGCACCACCACGCTTGCACAGTGCAGAAGTCAATGCAAAGTTCTGCCATTTATCTCTTACATCGCTGCTTGCTCTCAATCAAAGCCAATTCTATTCTTTAAGAAGTGCTCCTGATGGCACAAAATCACACCTACCTTAATCTCTCAAATGACTCTGATCTTGAGCCACTCCAAATCTAAGATCTGGAAACCACATAGCTCAAATGCTGCTAAAAAGCCAGTGCAAGGAAAAATGTGAAACGTATTTTTGCTGTCTCTGTGTGCCACAAAGAAAGATGCCTACTTTCCACACCAGTGTCACACATTTAAAAGGATTTCTGGTCCGCTGTGAAGTCTCACCTGCACACAAAAGGATGACTCAGGGGTAAGGCACATCCTTTGTCTTACTGGGGTTTGTCATTTAATAATGAGTAACACCAATGAAAACAAAAGCAACTTCACGTGAGAAATAGTGAGGTTGACTTTCTGGTCCTTGTCAGTGCTGAGAGTCTGGACTAAGGATGAAAATAAAAGGCATAGAATTAAATTTAAGTACAAAGAAAACCTAAGATTAGCTGCAGAACAGGTGTCTCTAAATCCCCACATCTAAAGAAATTAAATCCATGCTTAGGTTCCTCTTCCCACTTCCCAAAGAGCTGTAAAGATAGCCCTGGATAAACTTCCCAGGGGCGACAATCTGGAATTTCTCGTAAGAACAGCATGATAAAGCTGTTAATGATAAATTCATGCAGAGGTGTAGGAAATCAATGTAAAATGGCAGTTTCATGGGCAACACTACATTTTACACAGCAGCAAGAGCCTGAATAGCACCTTATCCTCAGAGCACTGAGCACATCCTGGGGCTGAAGGAGGGTGTTGCTCTTCCTTGTACTTGGCAGGAATAGCCTGGAGTAAGGCAGGGAGCCTGGGCAGGCAGGGACTGGGAGCTTTCCTACAACACCAGCCCAGGAGAGGCTGACAGCTCTCTCTGTCAGATCCACACAGCTCTGTGAGCAGTCTGCGTGCTCACTGGGGATTTGTCCTCCTTACCTTCTGCCCACCAAGGAAAGTACTTAGCAAATTCGGCCATGTCATTTTTCAGTGGCTTTCGTGTCACCAGAACTGACAAACCCCTTATCCTACCTGGCAGGAACAACCACAAGGACTACTCAAAGTGAGTCTTCAGTGCAGACCAGGCAAAGATCCTCCTGGTCTACTCCTTTAGCTGCAGTAACAGCTCTGAAAGTACCACAACTCCATGCCCTCCCCATGCAAAATTTTTGTTTAAATACTCCAGCAATCATTATTTGACTCATCTCTGCAAAATGAGCTTCTGAATATATTCATAAGAAGAATTATCACGAAAATTATATAAATGAACTTTCTCCATGCTGCTTGCCAATGTTTTTAGCCATGTCAGTGTAAAGCCTTTATCTTGTCTAGCAAAAGTTGGCAGGTTAAACCCAACCGAGACCCTTGAGACTGCACAAATGACTGCTGCCAGTCAAGTAGCCAAAGCATTAAATCATTAAGGGCAAGCATTCTCTCTTAATCATTTAATACTTCGAGGCAAACAATTAACAAGCCTCATTTCCCTGCAAGTGTCTCCCTGAAACTTTGCTGGAATTTGGCCTAGTGTCATCATTTCATTTTCAAAGACTCTTCCTTTCATTTCTATCACCAACAGACTTCCCACTCTTCTCAATGTCTTGTCATTGGCCATTTGTTTCAAAACAAGGAAAAAAACACAAAAAAAACCCAGGAAAAGAGTCCCTCTCACCTCATACTATTTTATTGTGTAGATCCACAATAAATTGAAATCTGCACAATAAATTGAAAATTATACTGTATGGTGAGAGTAGTGTATTATCCACATAGCATAGGGAAAACCCATGAATAGAAAACTTACTCTGAAGAGAAGCAAGTGAAAAGAGTATCAAAAGCAGATCAAGTACAGCTCAACCAAGAAATACAATCTTTCCAAACTTTCAAAGAGAATTGGAGTGGCCATAAATATCTGGCTAATTAGGGCTTTAAATGGGATCTTTGCTCCTAACTCCTTCAGACTGCTAGAAAAAAAAATAATCTACGTCAACAGTGCCAAAATCTTCAAGAATTTTATATTTGCCCTGCTTATGCAAACGCCAGAAATTCTTACAACCATCCATTCCCCTTGCTCATAAATATTTATCTAGCTGGAGCCAAGTGCATAAATGAACCTTCTATCCTGCTTATGGCTGTTCTCCCTTTAATCCTTAATCCCTTTGCACTATCTTTCTTGTCTCTAACCTGCAGAGGACTCTGACTGTTTGCATTTAATTCTTCTTACACATGCCCTGGAGCACAAACGGCTTGTCAGGTTAAAGATAAAGCAAACATGTACTGCCACCAGTAGAGTAACCAGCCTTTTTGATATCAGAACACCTGCAGCCAAGGCAGGCCGAGGAACGGAAGAATGAATAAATAAGTGATTTGGCTGAGATCTCCCCACTCAGCAAATGCACAGACTTTTCTAGGACAAACCTCTCGTCCACTGCTCACGCTCACCAATTCTGAAGTTGGTCCCCTTCCTCATTTTAATCTAATGCAGCAACCCCAGGGATGGCACAGCCAGAGATAAGCCTGAGAGATTATGTCTAAATTGCATCTTGAACAACTGTGCAGGCAGAGCAGAGAAAGGAAAGGTATAAAATCTTTAAGAGGTCAGCAGTGAGAGGCTTGAAGCCATCAAGAGATGAGAAGGACCAGGACAGTGTTTCATCAGCACAGGCAGAAAGGTCAGGGCAGAAGGAGCACTTGGAAGAAACATTAGTATTTAGTCTTGGAGAGGGTCAATGGAACAAAAAGACAAGGGTTTGTCAGAGTGAAGAGCTTTGGTTCCTGAACAAGTCCTTTCCATTTTCCTACTGATCAACATTTCCAACCACAAAGACTTTCAACTTTTTGGAAGCTACGCTTTAATTACTCCTCAATTTTAAACCAAAGGCACAAATGAAGCCCCAACAGTTTTCCTCAATAACAATCATGTCTCATTAGTGCCGAGGACTTGAAAGCTGCTCACCTTCTTCCCTCCCTGAAAAGCCTTCCCTGCACGGTGAGCAATGACCCTGCCAGAGCTGCTGCAGCCTTTGGAACCCTGACAGGACACACCCCAGGACACTTGTGGGAAGGTGCTGCCAAAGACAAAAGTTGCCAAGGCCCTGCTCACACTCACTCCTGGGACTCAGAGACCGTGGAATTTTTTAATGGGTGTTTCTTTCTGTTGGTCTTTCCAATCAGTTTGCTACTACTTTTCCTTCAAAACAGGAAAATGTAAGGTTTTGGAAAATTTATCTAAGCATGCAAGTGCATCATCTGGCACATGAGGCATTTCAGGGCAAGGATAACATTACATAGATCATTGTGAGGATCCTGTTGAAGCACAGTGTTTCCACAGTGTTTCTAAGCCTGAAATGTCAGACTGACGAAAAATGCATCCGTTTCTGACATAATTTGGAAAATATCTATCATTATTTCTTTCAAAAATCCTCCTTTAAATCAAGGCATGCACACACCCCTGCAGCCACAGAGAACCATAGCCAAAATAAGATAAAAAGTGGGGAAACTGATGGTCAAAAGAGTGTAAGTGAAATCCTTTTAACTGCAGGGGCCCCTGGACAGCAGGGCTGTATTTGCAAGCAACACCTCCAGTCACAGTCTGAGAGCTCTCAAACAGATTTGGAGTAAAAGTACACTCTTGATTCTCTGATATAATTAACATTGTTTGTCTCAGCAGCAATAAAAACAGGCTTTTGCCTGTTAGCAAGATTTTTGGCTATGCCCACTATTGTTTACTTGAATAGAAGGCTAAAGGGCTAACTGAAGCTTTTCTCCCTTTGTTGTGAGAGCTTCAAATACTGTGGAAAAAGTATCACTTCACAAACAAACCTTGTGAATCGACAAATACAAACCACAATCCTTGAAAAAAACAAACAAATCCCCAGAAAACCAAACCTGATCTAAATATTTTCTTTCAGCGTTTCTCAAAAACTTTCAAACAAAGCACACAGCTGTCACTCAACATCTACTTATAAAAGTCTTTCTGAAGCCTTTATGAAAATGCATCCATGTGCCTACATCCATTACTATTTTACATGCCTTCTTGGAAACCTTGAGTAAATAAATACATGAAAATGTCTCCTTTTTGGCAGTTCCTGGTGTTTGAACCGTAACAGGATGATGAAGCTGTGATGCACCTGCTAGCAGCTCGCAGGTGGGAACAGAGAGATGATGCTCAGAACAGGTAAGGCAGAGGCTGCTCCAGGGAGCTCTGCAGACTTGCAAATATGTGCTAGAGCACTTGTGATTGCTGCAACAAACCCACTAAAAGCTGCCAGAGGTGACCCAACACCCACCTGCAGCGCCCAAACTTGAGAGAGTATCTAGATAAAAACCTGCTGTGTTTTAACTCATTATTCTTGAATTTATGGTTTGGTTTGACTGCCACTTCCTCCTTAAAGGTGCAGATTCGGGACTAGAGAAACTCAGGGTGAGAAGTGGCTCAGTAAAGTCACCATGAGCTGAGTGGATCAAGTCCTCTGCAATTACTGTGGTGCAGAGCCCCCAGAGCTGGAGGAGTTTATCACCCTGGGGAGCAGGAGCATCAAACCCTGCCCGCAGTGGCCCCGAGGGCCAGGTCTGCAGGGTGGCAGCCAAGTGCCAGCTTGGCTAAGCCCTGCCCCACTCTTGAGACCCATGGGCAGCACCAGGACCCCAGCAGCACCCACTGGAGTGCAGGAATTGAATGGTAATGCAGAAGCAGCGGGTTTATTTACAGAGGCAGGACCTGCATGGAGACAGATTCTGAAAGTTGGTAACTTGGGAAAGAAAAACACCCGCAGTGAAGTGGGACTTTGCTGAGGCATTTTTTTCTTCTTTCATGCAGTATTTGAAGTTACCTGTAACAAACCCAAAACAAAGAACTACCCAAGCCTAATAGTAAACCCTGACTTCACAAAATTAAGCAGCTGCTAAGTCCTCTAGCACTTCCTCGCTGGGTAAATACAAAGCACTAACTACTCTTTCCCTTAGACTCTATGCCTCAGACAGTTGGCCCAGGAGTTCCCAGAGTTTTAACCTCCTCTTACATAGCCATGGCCCAAATTTGGGGCTTTTCTTTACATGTTTTGGTCCATATAGAAGTACTTTTTAAAATCACACATCCAGTAACCCCACTGAGCATCTTTCCACTGACACTTCATTACAGGCTGAAACAATCTGAGGATGGCCTGGTTACAAATTCACAGGACAAAGCATCTGCTGCTTTAGCTACTCCCCCAGACTGGTTATTAAAACTTCCAAAAGCCGAGAAGGCAAAGGTCCCAGGACACTGCCTGCCCACGGGAGCAGCCAGCCTTTATGTGTTTAAACACCACGCTTTGCACTTCATGCCTCCACCAGCTGCTTTCATTTCGATGCAGGTCACATTCGCACAGACTAGAAAGCACCACAGACCCGTACAAATTGCTAACATGGGAATTCAGGTCCTTGAAACTCCTGCACTGCAGCCAATGAACAGTCTATAATTCCTCCATTAAATATTTAAACAATACTAACAATACTGCTATTAATAAATAGAGTACCTTTCGCTTTTACTACAAGGTTCCTGATGTCTGGGATAACAGCGCTATAGATTTTTTTAATACTTATTTTAAACAGACTGAAAAATCTATAAGGTGGCCATAGAATAATAAAGTTCAGTCTTGTGGGGAGACATGAATTTTCTTGTCAATCCACCAGTCGTAGTTCATAGATGCTTACAACATTTCAGGAGTGGGGGAAGGAAATTTGGGGAAGAGCATCGGTTGAAACTGGTTTCCAATGGCAGATCAGAGAGCACACAAGGCAGCAGCAGAGAAACATATGTTTGAACCCAAGCCAAAAATCTGGCTTCCTTAAGAAGTGTAGGATGGCAAATCTCTTGTAGCAGTAATAGTAGGCTGAAAAGTGGGGGTGGAAAAATTCCCTCTCTTCATGCAGAAGGCAAATTCTGTAACATCTACCTAAGAGCACGTAACTTAGAACAGCTGAGATTTGGAGAAAGCCTTCAAAATGACCCATTAAAGACAGTCAAAAGCTTCACACCTCATGTTTTGGTATTGCAGTCTCTTCACTCGCCACTGCTTTATGAGATATTTGGGGAAATGGTAAATAATACACTGGCATCAAAAACCTAAAGCACTTGGCAGAACAGACATCCCTACATTACTTGGTTGAGAGCTGATAAATGTCTGTGCCTTTCCTACATTAACATTTCCATGGAATTAGGCACATGAAAATTGATGGTGATCAAAAGTTAATTACAGTGTTTATGTCAAAAATCAAAAGAGCAGAACGGTGACTTTTAGTTTGGGTGTTGCCTTCATCAAGCTCAGCTACTTCCAGCGAAAGAGACTCCCAGGGAATGGCATTTGCTCTTATCAGCAGGACTGATGGTCTGGTCTCTTCTGTTCTATCCACGGTTCACAGGAGGACTAATGGTACCAGCCTAGAGCTGAGAAATATTTTTATGCCAGCAGTCCTTCTGCTGTCACCAACAGAAACTCTGCGTGCACCCAAGTACTGGAACACTGCACAGTCAGGAAGATAATAAAAAATAATATTGCAGGGGAAAAAAAGGCAGAAAAAGAAGGGGAAAAAAAACCAAAACCCCAAAAAAACAACAACAAACCACAGACCCAAGGTTCCACTGTTTCAGATGGCAGCAACTGCAATTCCCCAGAGGGCCAATACAAACTTTGGCTGAGGCCACGTCCAACATCTGTAGACTTAGTAAAAGCTACTGCTTGGCTTTTTTTTCTGCTGCGTGCCCTCCTCCACCTTGAAATAGACTGTGCTGATTATCAGCTCTGTGCCATTTGATGAAAAGATGCTCCAGCAACTGGCTTGCATAGCTGCTTAGACAGCAGCAAATACCATATTTGTGGAGTACAAGAGAGCAGAAAGACATCTGCTTGCTCGACTCCAGTAGGTACAAGTGGCTCATTCTGCGGGACACGCTTGTGCTTTCTCTGCCTGAGCGTTCACCGCCTGAGCTGCCTTGTCTCGGATGGCTGAATCCAATCCCTTTCCTGTTTGCATATCAAAGAGACGATTTGAGCAGGATTGCAGGCGCTGCTCAGAGGCTGCTGTCCAAGGCTGGTGAGATGCTCCTTTGCACCTGCACACGCAGCTCTTACCAACTGTTTGCCACCACCACCGAACACAGGGAGTTTCTACATCCCGCTTCCCTTAGCTGCTTACCAGCTTTTGTACATCCACACAACTTCTGAAGGGACTTCAGAACAAAAATACTCACAGATCTTTTAAGAAAAAAAAAAAAAAAA
>VYZR01062715.1:13790-35668 GCA_013400675.1 Oxylabes madagascariensis
AACGCCACCAAACTTTTAAAGGGACTTCAAAAAAAAAATACCCACAAATCTTTTAAAAAAAAAAAAAAAAAAAAAACAACAAACAAACAGTGGATTACAGCCACCTCTCCAGCCCTGAATCCAGTTGCATGATTTTTCATGGATTAACATCCCTAAAAAAAACCCCAAACCACTGAAAGCCTAGAGCAAGCAGTTCCTCAGGTGGGAGGCAGTGTCCCAAGGACACACTGCTGCTCTGTGCCAGGGATCACTGAGCAAGGGAAGGAGCCTCACAAGCTGCTGGAGTCTGTTTTCCTGCCTGTACATTCCTGTTTCCTCAGCCTGATCCACCCCAAATCCAAAGACTTGTTTTTCAAAGGTGCACAAGTTTTCAGCTCGCTGTTACCTGGAAGCTGGGCCTTTGTGTCCCTTGAAGAACAAGCAGCCCTTATCGCTATCTAGGGTTCCAGACTGCCCCAAAAGGAGACAAATTATCCAGAAGAGTCTGTTTTCAGGTTAGCACTCATGGAAATAAACAAGCAAAATGGAGAGAAAAGCAGAATTTTTATTTTTTCTAGGCAGTAAAGCTTTCCACGAAGTGTCAGCAGTTCTGGGTTTGCAGGCTGTTGGGAAAAAAAGGAGAAGAAAAAAAAAAGCAAGCCAGCCTTAACCTGTTTTTTCATGGCCTCAGTGAAAACACACATGCAAAATGAGACCAGAACTAAGCTTGTCAGTGGTATTTCTCCATCCACGAGATGACCAGGTTGAAGCCTGAAAATTAAGTCTTCATAAAGGAGAGTTTTCCAAAACTGCCAATTGCCCCTACTTCAAATGACAGCAGGTTTGACAAAGAAAAAACAACTCTGCTTTAGTAGGCAGAGCTACTGCCAAAAATTAAGAGAAATCTTTTTTCTTAAATGAAAACTGTTTCAGTTCCTCTCTCTTTGTCTGGAAGTCAAAAGGAATGCAAATACAAGACAGGAGAGGAGTAAGAGCACTACTCTTTACTGGGAGGGTTTTTTCTTTCTTTTTTTTCCTGCCATAAAGGAAATACCTTTTGGTACAAAATATACATGGACTGATTCTTAGAAGGTGCCCCTCCCCATGAGCAGTGCAACGAAAGCTAGTTTACCCCTCATATTTTGGGTGTGTTTTTCTTTTTAAACACAGTAACATTTCATCTGAATTTCAGCTTGCAAAGCTAATGTGCATGCTCAACTGCTGAATAATCCATGGATTTAAGTGTCCCTAAATACACAGTGAAAAGATGGATTACCCATTAGGATAAAATAATATACACAAGCCTCTAAATACACATGTACACTGTAATACACATTTTAAATAGTCTCTGTGTGTGAATTTAAATGATAATATGCATGCTAAAAAGTTTCAAAAGACATCTTTACAAAGAAGCCATTACCACTGTGTAAATAATACATCATTTAAAATAAATTTGCAGTACTCCCATGAAAGATTTCTTTTTGGTCAACATAAAAAGAATAAAAGAAATGAACACATATAAAATACAAATAGCACTCTGGGATCAGTTTCAATCTGTAGCAGAGTGCACATGTGAGGGCAAGGGGTTATTAAGTTCCTAACTCAGCACATTTCACATTCCTTCACTTCTGCCCAGAAAACTTGAAAAAAAAAATTAAAATAAAAATAGGGCCTTATCAATTAATAAAGTAACGATTTACAGTCTTTGCAAAGTGTGGCCTCTTCCCAGTGGACATCTAAAGAATTTTCACAGACATCCACTGCTCTACAGCACACACAGACTTGGGTTTGTCAATTGGCTCTCATGGACCCTTGATAATTATCCACAGATTCTAGACCAAAAAGGCCAAAATGTTCCTTCCAGACACGCATGGAAGAAACACCATCCCCACCACTTCCTGGAAGAAACAAAACCCAGCACTCTGGAGGAGGGAAGCTCTGATCTGGAAGGCTTGGGAAGGTGTGATGGTTGAGAGACCAGTTTTAGGAGGATGAAAGAGCTATGCAAAACAGGGAAGTCTTAAACACGGATGATCAGGTTTTACAACTCCTTTAATTCCAATTTTCAATCAAGTCTGTTCGGTGTACACAGTTTTGGCAAGTCTAAGTCTGGTATAATATACTGGAATTCGCTACTAAAACTCACATTGCTGAGCACTGAGTAGGGAGGGAAACAAATCAGGTTTCTCCCTTTCAGGGATAGGACAGAGATGAAAACAGTGCCCCAGGGGAAAGAAATAGACAGAGTTGTTCCAACACGATCCTGCCCAGCTCAGCTCTAGCATCAGAGGAACTTCTGCAGGGTTCAAAACTTCAGAATTTGTCCTAGGATCCTGACACTACCCCAACCAGAAGTGGCTTGTGCTTTTCCAAGTCAAGATGACACTTGCCAGGAGACGTGCCTGTGCCAGCTGTTGCTGCTGAAAGCTCAAGCCTGCAACTGTTTTGCTTCATTTTCCCGACTGCTCTTAAGTTAGTTTTTATCCTGCCTTTTCAAAGGCGATTTAAAGGAGAAAAAGCCAATAGAAGCAGAGAAGAGCTGGTATACCCTCTTCCGAGGGAAGCTAAAGAGTGACAAGCCCTTTGTTCGAGGCGCTCCCTATCACAATCTGCACTCTGAATTCTCCAGGATACCTGCCAAGTCTCGCCTACGCTGTGCCCTGCACCCTCCACTGTCAGCTCCCACGTCCCACTCCCTCTGTCCCTGTCCCAGAAATTAATCACACATCCATCGGCTCAGGGTGGAATCAGGGGAATCCCACCCGACTATCTGCCCAAAGGGCTGCAGCACCTGAGCTTGGTGGGAAACAGCAGCAAAGGCCCTATTTCCATGGGTAACTGTCACCCTGATGCAGCCTTCTGAGAAATTGTTTTGTATTCTTATCAAGATCTTTCTCACACTCTAAGTGTCAACAAGAGGTTTGTTTTCATATTTTCATGGAGGAGGAGAGAGCTGATTGACCATTGACCTGGCCAGTAGGCAGGAGAGGCGGCAACTCTCACCTCCAATCCATGAATCCCTTTGGAGTTCTATAAAATGTGAAAGATGTAAATAAAGTTCTTTTTCGTGTAGAGGTAATCCTTTCTGTCTCCTTTCCACAGGTAACCAAGGCTGCCTTCCCTGCCGAACAGGTGAGACAGATTCATCTAAGCATATATTAATATCATTCAGCCTAATAGTTACCAGTTGGTTTTCTTTTTAGCTGACCTAGCCCGAGCGCTCAGCCACAGGAAGCCCTGCGACCTCAAAAGGCAACGTTAAAAAGCAAAAAAAAAAAAAAAAAAAAAAACAAAAAAACACACAAACAACAAGAAAATTAGGACCGTGAGGACAGGAAACGCGGCAGCGCNTGCAGCTGCTGCGGGCAGGGGAAAAGTGAAACCTCTCCCAGGAGCGAAAGGGCAAATGCAGAACAAGCAATTACAAGCGAGATTAGAAAGTAAAAGCTACAACAGATGTCTTAAACCTTTGCCTACTTTAGGTCACGAGCGTCAGCGATATTTTTTTTTCCACTTAAAACCAACCTAAATTTGTTTATAAACAAAGTTCTAATATACATCATTCATACCCCTTGTGATCCTAGTACTGTGACACCTCAAAAACAAAGAGTGATTCTTTTGGTAAAGCAACATTCCCCTGGAAATTCACACTTCAATCAGGTTCTACTGTCTTTCCTTTGCTATCACTCATAAATAACAACAAACTTGTGTAATTGAACTTCAAAACTGCTGCAACTTTAGAAGCACACGTTGCAATTGTGAAATTACTAATAAAATTAATACAGGAGGGGGGAGTTGCCCAATGTCACATATCTTTCTACAAGCAGTAATCTTTTTAAAATAACTTTTTTTTTGTGGTGCAAAACTCAAACAGTTTCTGCAGCCAGAACTGGTGAGTTGATAAAGGTAATAAATCATGAGCAGGATGAAACTTTAGCCTACAAGACAAAAATCATTTTCCACGAGGACAGGAACTCACAATCTTTCCTCTCCAATTTTGACTTCTGTTCAGCATTGGAAGAAAATCTCACTCAATCTGCTACTGTTGGTCTTAGGCACCAAAGATTAATTGCTGGGTTTGCTTTTTTACAGCAACCATTTGTACAGATGCTTCCCTCTTTGGAGGTGGAAAGCACATAAGAAACTCACTTGATTCAAAGCTTGAAAGCTTGTCGTGTGCTGCTTCCCTTTATCCCTGAAGTAACGTATTGTTTCTTTAAGCAAAGCAAACAGAGAGGATTTAGTAAAATACAATTTCTTTTGTTTTATTGCTCCATTAATTTTATTTATGTTCAAATATGCCGCTTTTATCAATTTGGTATGAGCGAGAGAGATGCATCAGGAGGAAGGAACATGACTGTACTTCAGAATGAGGCATTGGGCAGAGCAGGAGCCGCCTGAACCACCTCGGATGATCAGTCATATTAATGCAGCACAGCCTTGATAGGTAGCAATTACAGGGTAATAGATTGCCCAAGCATTATTCAGAAATCTACTGCAACCATATGTTTAGACTCCTGCCTTTACATCCCTTCCTGCAGACATACAGGCAAGCTATCATTATTTAGGAAACAAAAAACAACCCAAACCTTCCTTAGCAGCCTATTTCGGGTTTTCTAATCCGTGTCTCTTAAAAGTCTGCCACTGCAGAAAGTCACCTGTTTTTCCCTGAGTTATTTCTTTATGCTGTTAATTTTTGATCACTCAACTGTGCCTCAGTCAGCAAAGCAATAAATATTCTTAAGAAATTTTAACAATAACACCTCGACAAAACCTAATTGAAAACTAACTAAAAAAATTTCCAGAATGAAACAAATACTCTTGCTAACTGAGCCCACTACACAGAACACTTCTGGGTCAACATCCTGTCACAGAGTTTTTTCTTATGTGATACAAAGGACAAGCTGCTTTTTTACAGCAGCATCCTTTACAGAGTGAATTGGATAGAAAAGAAAAGGCAAAGCACTTGGCTACAAGAAATGAATGATGATGGAGACCCCGCAAAAGGCCTTTCCTAATGACAAGATATTACTCCACAGGTTAATGAAAACCAAATACCAATTTAACACGCTAACCTTTGAGCAAATTGAGTTCAACTAATCAAGAGCCCTCCAAAAGGGTATTTTGAGCTAAGAGAAAAGACTGGAAAAATCATTTACATAAGATGGCTGGTAATGGTGCATTTAATGGCATTGGTGATAGGGAATTATACTAAGGAAATGAACATATCATGTATGACCTATTCCCTAAAGCATTAAATAGGACGTCTCCAAAGAGCCAAATTCTGCCCACTGGTAGTGAAGCACAACTCCTGTTAACAAGGAAGGCAGTAACAGACTCTTCCTCAGGACACCCCCTTCTCAGAATTTTGGACAGAAATAATATCTACCATCAACCCCAGACTGGATAAAGGGCTCTCTGCATCAATTTTGGTAAGTAAAGGACAGTCCACCTCTGAACTGGAACTCCTCCAGCACAGAAGGATATTTATTACCCATGATCTCCTATTCTTTATGGACCCTTTATGTAAGGAGGATGTGACACCAATCTCTGAGTGCCTCTGGCTGAAGACTACTGGATAAATAAATCCTCCCACCATTCTTTTTAAAAGATTACCCTGACAAACATATTTGGGAAATATCCTGAGTTTGTGCAGGCACACACACAAGGCTCTGTATGTACCTGCCTTCACCTTATCCTTAAGCATCTTCTCAAGCTATTTTTGATGCACATTTAGCATGGCTCAAGTGCAAGAAAACAAACCTCCCTGATTCCTCTCTAAGACTGAAGGCAGTGCACTTACTAGAAATTCATACAAACAGCTAAACAAAAAGTGGTATTTATATCTTTTGTAACAAAAAAGTAACTCCCATAAAGGTGAAAAGATGTAGCTGGCTTCCCAATCTCTATGCACACATACAGGAATGGCATTAAGGGTTTTCCTCTGCCCTTTCCCTCCTGCCCCCCGCCACCAAGTCTCATAGCCCCAAAAACAAGATTTCAAAGTCTGCTTTGCACCACCACCTCCACATACTCTGAAAATTACTGGAAACAATCCAGCAGTCCCCAGCTAAGCACCACACCTGTGATTTATCCCTTACCACTCACACCGTGGCAACTGCAAGCTACGTATTCTTGTTTGTCAAACAAAACAGCATCAAATTACATGGTTGGGAACGTGTCCAGCATCTCATAACAATTCCAGGTCTTGATAGATCCAAGATGTTACATTACAATAAATCAGGACACATCTTTAGGAAATATACTTTAGAAGAGTATTAAGCTCTGCAATATATTATTTTTTATAGTATCAGATAATGCAGCCCTTTTTGAGGAGGGCAGGGGAGCAGGCATTTCTCCCCTGAAGATTTTTAATACAGCAGGGAATAGCTGGCAACTAACAAATGCTTGCTTTGGCAAAGCACATAATGCTGCTGCTTTGTACATTTGCTAATATTTTCAAACTCCTTAGAAATGACCTAACCCAGCAGGCACCTCTGGCCTTACTGTACATCGCTGTTGTCTTCGAGCACTCTCAGTCTGGCCAGACAAGTGCCCAGGGGAAGGACAAAGACCTTGTCACCTAGATGGACATTAAATCAAGAGATTACAGGAAATAATTTGTACAAATATAAGGGAGGCAGCTCTATTTGAGCACATTTAGTAAGACAATGCGAGGCCTTTGCCCAGGAAAGCATCAGGGAACAATGGGCTCCAAACCTACAACAAAAGCACTGCAGATACTCCACCCAGCAGGAGTGGTGACCACGCTTCAGGGACACTCCCGCCTCACTACTTAAAGCCTTTAATAAATTAGATTTTTTTTCATTTAAAAAATGTCATCTGCTGACTTTCACTTTGGACAAGTCCTGAACTATTGTAAGAGCCACCTAATGGATGCACTTTAGTGCTTTCTTGAATTAGAGACATCCAGAGAAGTTAACAAAAAAAGACACTAGTCACAGGTACGTTAAACTGCTTCAATCATCTGCTTACATTTCAATGTATCGTGCTGTAAGTTTATGAGTCAGACACCCTCCTCCCTTTCGGTTCAGCTAAGGTTGAAGTACTGTGATTCTTGCTGGCTGCACTGAAGGACTAACCTAAGACTTTTGGCTAACAGCTGCCCTTCAATCTTTTCTTTCTTCTCTTCATTACTCACTCCTGTCTCACTGCCTGAAAATAAGAATCACAATACGACTTTAAAGTTTTCCAGTATTGGGAACCCTCCCATTCCTTTGAAAAAAGATCCCGTGGAAATGTGGCTACAGTTAATAAAAGACCCAAACCTTCTGTGGAACTATACCTTGCAGTTTAAGGGATTCCGTAATTAGAACATAATTACTGAACCATATAATGTGTCAAATTATGGAGAATGACTATTTGTAAAGCTACAGATAAAGAGAAGAATGAATAAATCTGGAGCCACAGATAAAACCAATTAAAGTGAAGTCCTTCCCTTCAGCATTCCTCTAACACTTTAGAGACCGTCTCTGTACCCAGTACTAGTTTACATGCACAATTGCTGTGATAAAACTTTTACACTATATACACAGCATAAATCCCAGTAGTAAATAATTCAGCACAAGGAACGGCTGCAAAGAGGGACAGCTGGTGCTGACAACACTATCAGCATCTTTGCTACTACATGACACACAGTCAGTTATGAGTGGAGTAAGATTATGGAAAAGACAACACAAATTTCAGGTTAAGATTGGAGTTGTTAAAGGATTTCACTTGTTAGTTGAATTGGAGCCAGAATCCTTTAAAGCACTCTTCAAAATGAAACTACCTGTCTCCAAAACACACTCAGAAGGTCTTTGCATAGAAATTCAAAGCATGCAAACAGCACATCGAAAACATGTAGGGAAAGACAACACTCATCTTTCTTCGGTGTAAATCCTAAAACTCAGTTATTGCAGAGAGTAAATTTTCAATTAGGAATTCAGTCAAACCTATCCTATAATATATGGAAGAGTCCAAGGGAGGGTAAGAACCCACAAAGGCACTCCTCTGATGCCCTGCAGAGTGGGCAGGGCTGGGGGGATCAGTACCAGACACCTCCTGCACCAGCTCAAAAGCAGCTTCTCCCAAAAGCAGCTGCCTGTCCTGAAGGTCAGGGCACAGTGAGGACAGCCTCACAGGGAAGCTCAGCAGAAACGACAAGGTATGATAAGAACAGAACATTTAGAAACAGACCCAGAGGAAGCACTTATTTCAGATTAAAAGCCATACACACATGGTTTAAATCATCACCCCTTAGTTATTCTGATTTCTAATTTCATCCCAAAAGAGAGCCTTTGCTCCTGTACATGGAGAATTAGAATTTTTTAAATTGGATTTCCTTGCAAATGCACCTGTATTTTTTCCTACTCTCCCAAAGTTCATTCAGTCACAAGAAGAAAATGTCACTTTTGCTACTTGACAATAAACAGGGCAGTGCTTTTCCTCACCCAGTATAAAAAAGTCACCAAGAGTTCTTGCAACTTGATGCAAAAACAGACCTCAGGCACCTGCTTTTCTCTGCCCCTTCAACACAACAGTACCATTCCTGCCTCGATACAACTTCAGCAAGGCACCATCCTTCCAGAAACTGAAGGGGGCTGACCTCTAAGAACAGCATTATAATTCTGTAAGGCACAGATAAAAATCAAGAAAGGAATTAAGTAAAGTACACTGAGAACATGGCTAGTGACAAATTAGGGATCCACCATCTAAATTAGTACCAATAATTACATTCTCTTTCAAAGAAACTGAGGTGTAAGAGACACTAATGTCGTTTTTTCCTGTACAATGATATAATACTGACTTCTTTTAACTGAAAGAAAGCAAACTGTCTGACCAAGTCAGAATATGAATTACAGCCACTTTAGAGGCCCTGAATGTAACGCCAGGCCACACTGCTCACATTGTGGCAAATTTAAATAAAGACAAATCCAGTCAATGTAATCTTTTAACTGAGCTGTGGGATTGGGAATCGATGGAAAAGGCTCCTAATCTCAGCAGCTGACCCAGAGGCCTAACAGCAATATTTATCTAGCTTAAAGGAGGACCAAACAAGACAAATATTATGTAAAATATATGTATGCAAAATATAAAGTTTTATTTAGGTCGCTGCTTTGAAAAATAGATTGATCGGTATTTACTATTTAGAGATTACACTGACATTTCAATTTGACAAAACCTACAGCAAACTCCCCCAAAATCCAAATCTGCATTATCAAAACATTGATCTAACAGCGATACGAAGTTTCAAAGGCAAATCCAAAGTGAGCAAACAAGAACTCACTTGTGCAATAAATGTCCAAGTCAGCCAGAAGAAAACAAAACCCAAAGGAAAGCACTGAAGGAAAATGCTCCACCCTTCAATGACAATCAGAGGAGTGAAAATCTGCCGGGGCAGCCTCCGTGGGTCACAGCAGCACTGCTGGGGGCAGCAGCTGTGGGGCAATCCCTGCCCAAGGGGTTCCTTACAGACCCCACACTCCCTGGGGTCCCTGCCAGAGCCCCAAAGCTGGACAAACTGCATTGAACCTTCGCTGCCATGGAAAAATAAAAGCCATTTATAGAAGTGTTGAATTTAAAAGCATTTTTTAAATCTCTTGCTAAAGAGGTATCTCAGTGCTTGCTCTGCTGACCGCTGTCATTTCCACACTTGAAACCACCATCACTGATTCTTGTTTTTGGAGAATTGCTTCTCCAGTACCCATGGACAGCACGGGATATGTTAGAAAACACTGAATAGTTTCCAGTTACTTCTAAAGCAGCTTAAAAAACTCATGAATCCAGGGCCATAAAAATGCTCTCCTTGTCATTCTGGTTAGAATGTCATCAAAATACAATTTGCCTTTTTACAAGCCCAGTTAGCCCCCAGATCCCTCTCATGTCTCCAGCTTTTTCTGGTTGCTATCAGAAATCATTATATTTAAACCTGACACAGTTCAGAAGGAAACCAGAATGGCAGAATCTTTATATTTATTAATATTGAATAAAGATATCGATATCTCAGCAGCACATAGTTATTTATCTGTTATCCTCATGCAGAAAGCAAATCTGCACTATACCAGAAATGTACATAAAATCCACTACATTGCTGCTGAAATTCACAAGACATTTAGATATTTCACTTAATGTGAGAAAAGCAGTGTTACAAGCTAAAACAGTTAAATGTCTATTACACAACTTGTGCCATAATATAGTATCAAATTCAACAGCACTGAGCACACCCATCCAAGCTTGATTTATTGCAGCTAATTGCTAATTAGGGTTATTTTTGAAGCACTGCTGTTTGCATTGCACCAGATTTGCACTTGGGGAGGAAACAGGATTTACAAGGTCAGAATGAAGTTTAAACATTTGTATACAGACTGTTTCCCTCCCCTCGGTATTGCTGAAAGGTCTCAGCAATCTGAAGACAACAGTATTTACACATGTGATGTTATTAAAACCGGGCACTCCCAACTTCGTACAAAGCACTTATTAACATGCAAAAATTCAAACTAGGATTGCAATGGTTGCCCAGACAACTTTCTAATTAAATAATGGCAGTAATATCACTATGCTTCCATGTACTACATTAAAAATTGAACAGGGCTTCACTAATAATGCATTGGCCATTTGCATAATCTGAAGACCCTGGCTGCCAGTATCAGCTACAGACCTTCACACCATTAACCACCAACACACAAATCCCACATCCCCTCCATGGCCAGCAATTCCAAAGATAAACACAGCAGTAATTCACGGGGGCTCCTGCTTCAAACTCCTGCCTATTCAGACCCATTGCTGGTAGCAGGATGATCCTCAAGACCAAAACTTTTCTGTTTCTTTTAGAAACCAAACCCTTCTGTAGACTCTCCTATCCCCAATTTGTTTATCAACCTTCTCATTCCCTAGCAGATTTCTGACGGGTGTTTCAGGCACCACAGGAGCGTGTCTGCAACCAAAACACCATCACAGTAACTACACCCTGAGCCTGCTGTGCTGGATGGATTCCCCAGCGCTCCTGCAAGGTCTCTGCCCACACCCAACACAGCCACGTCCATCTGTACTGCAGGTGAGCTGTGCTGGGGCACACAGCCAAGTGAAGAGGACTAATCCACCTTTCAAAAGTCAACTACAGCTGTCAGTAACTATAAAAGTAGACTGGCAGAGTGCTACAAAATTTAATCCCTTGAAAAATAAAGCTTCAGTTCGGTTATGCTGGATACAGGACACTAACGGGCTGTACAGAATTAACTGACTATAGAAAGTATGCAGGCTGAGTGACCTCTAATCAGGAAAACATGACGTGCCTAGACTTACCAAAGGTTCCTCTTGAATTATGACCTCAGTTCAGATTTATTTTTATGATTTGCTATAACTCTTTCCAAATCTTCTCTAATCATTAGCTGTATCAGCAGTATGAGAGCCCTATGAAAAATAGCGCACTGTTATTTTTGGTTTCAAGAGACCAATTGCATTTCCAAATATACTGCTAGCATAATCCAGCCAGGCTGTGGTTTCATAAATCCAGAGAGTTTTCCTGGCATATTATCCCAGAGCCAAAGACAGCTAGTAGAAAACCCCAGGGAAGGGGATTCACAGCTTTGACTTCATGAACTGTAGCACAGGGTCAGGTTTAAATGTTAAAAGAAGAAACAAAACGTGGTTCTTTCTATGCCTGCCCAAGGAGATGGTTCAGAGAATGTGTTTTCAGGAGGAATTAAGCATGTGAGTCTGTCCCATGTCCCTGGAAATACATTCATATTTTGGCAGTATGTAGGAGCCTGAATGAAGGAGCTCACAAAGTCGAGTGCTATGGAGACAGGATGAGGACACTTTTCCAGCCCCAAAACATGTACATAAACTACAGCATCAGATCTTCCCTTAGTGTGGGTACATTGTGTCTTAATGGAAAATACACTTGCATCAGTAGACAGCTGCTTACAGAGCAGCTGTTCCTTCCTGTCCTCCACTTTGTTTTTAAAGGAAAGCCGCACTTCTCCTTCCTATCGTCCCCTGCCAGACTTGTGCAGGCACAAAGGGACTGCAGCACATGCCAGGGGTCAGAGCTCCTCAGCACCAGCAGACAGGAAGGGGCTGGATGCCACAGAGCTGGTGTTTTCCTCCGCATTACACCACATACCATACACACACGGTGCTGTTTTGAATAATCCTTTCCAGTCAACAGACACGCTCAGAGCTCTGCAATACAGCAAATTTGGCCTCCCCACTGTTCACTGATGTTTTGTATCAGTTACCTCAGCTATTTCCAGTGTTGATCAGGATCTCAAGGCACAGAGATCCCCACAACTCTGCAACAGGCCAAGCCCCACACTCAGTCCCCACCATAACCACACTGACCTGAGACAGCTTTGGATATGCTGTGGTCAGTGGGAGCTCAATCCTCTCCCTGAAAGGCAGAGCATGGTTTCAATCCATTGACGACATGGAGAAGACTGACTCAGCGGATTACCCAGAGGATTTCCAAGGAGGTGGGGTAGGTAGAGAAATACATCATAAGAAAAAGATATTCCCTCAACTCAAGGAAAAAAAAATCCAGCCTTGTTTGGAACTTTGAAGAAGGTCTTAAAACTCATTCACTTTTGCTTACTCCACTCTGCTGCACAAGTTCATACAGCATCCAGCAGCATGGACCTTTTTAAAATCTTGTGGGCTTTGCTACAACATAAATGTTCAGACTCAGAGCAATTACTTCTGACTGCACTAATGAGACAAGCATGCTGTTTCTGTACTATATATATACATTATACACAAATTTCATTTAACAACTATCTTGGCTGTGATGTAAACCCATCCCTACTTAATTTACGTTTGCAAACATTTGGACTGAAAATTAAAATTAATAGAAAGCTAAAATAAATAAAGGAGCTCCTGCTGCTCTGTGTGAATGTTCAAGAAAGCAAAGTGCAGAAACACTTCCCCCAAGCAGAGAGTTTGCAGATTCCTGATTACTGAGCAGCCCTGTCAGACACCGCTGACTGACTTGGTGTGGGGGGTGACAGAAGGGGTGCACAGAATAGAGGAATTTTCTCCTTTGATCGGGCAGTCGTCCCCTCTCCCTACAGAGTGGGGACTAATGCACGTAAATCCCTGGTTCATCAAGAAGTGAATAGACCTTTTGTCGCAGTCTATTATAGTTATAAAGATTCTGGCCACGCTTCTCTCTTACCACCACCATCCCCTCCACCAAAATGAAAGGTAGACCTTAAAAACACAGAGACAGATCAGGATTCAAAACACGCCAGAACAGCCCGGCTGCACCAAGACGAAGAGAAAAAAGCCTGCCAGCCCCCCTTTCAGGGCCTTACGACACCACTTTTGAGAAGTTCTGCTCAGGCAGCTGACGTCCAGTTTTCGTCTTCTACTGCAGATGTGCGGCTTTCCTGCACAATAGGCGCCTGCAGCCCTGGCGCTCTTCCAGGTCCCACTGTGTGACAGTAACAAAAGGCGAAGCTGGAAGCCCTCAGCTACAGCACAGCTCTAAATGATTTAGTGACCACGGCGTCCAGACCTTGGCAGCAGCTGCTGCTTTAAAGGGACATTACCCAAGGAGTCAGTAAACCACAGAGGCAGGCGGTTTTTCACACTAGATTTGAAAAGTTCTGTTCAAAACTGAAATGGTCCTGCCACGTTTCTTTAAAAATCCAAGGCAAAGAGCAGGGAGATGGGAGAGGACAGGCAGGGATTATCATTGGAAGCTGTTAATGCAATAGCACAAAGCCTAAAGACCATCCCTTACCGTATCCTCCACTTAAGGACTTCAAGGCACTCTGCCTTGTGATTAGTGATGGCAGCCTTCCATCCCCACAGCCATGTATTATTTTTCTTTGGAGTTACAAAAATAAATCTGTGAAATTAAACCAGTCACTAGTGACCAAGACAATTTACACCCAGACTGACACCACATGGACACCTTTTCTCCCAAGAGCGTGGAGAAAACTACCTCTTTGCATTCAACACCAGATCACATTAGGAATTTTCATTTTCTTTGGTGCAGAGTTGTACACCACTATGATGCCACCAAAAGGGTTTTTGCTGAGAATCTTCCGCTAAATGCAATCTCTAGCTTGTGAAGGGGAGATATTTATGAGCAACAGCATGCTCAGCACTGGGTATCAATGCATCCCACACCTCAACACACACTGCTCTTTGCAAAACCATATTGTCAGTCCCCTGCAGAACCCCACTGCAGTTTTTGAGTGCCTATTCCAGAAGGATATGAGCTAGAAGAGCTGGGTTGATTTCTTTACAGGGTACAAGAGCCAAGCAAAACCACAAATCCCTTCAAGCCCTGTTAGATATTTCACTTCCTCTCCAAGCCAGGGAATAGCTGAGCTTTTGCTACAAAACTTCTCACATGTATTAGAGGATTAATGAAAGTGGCAGTGCAAGCTTCCAAAAACAGTCAGTAAACACCAGGAGTTCTGTGCTCAGCACTCAAGTCCTTCTGCCCATCATTTCTTTTCTACCTTCTGATAACAGAGTGGAGGCCCTGACACAAAGTGGGTCCTTGTTTAGTTCTGCAGACATGTCCTGACATCTCTCTCCCAGCAGCCACTCCTAGGTACAGTCACCCTGGGGTCATGATCGAGGGCTGCAGCTCCAAACCTCTCTTGGTGGGGCTCCAAAAACAGGTGACCACAGGTAATTACCAGAGTCAGCTCTCCCCGCTTTGAACCATCACAGTCTATACTGTGAGTACAGCCTATGGCAACCCTGCAGGGCAGTGGAGGGCAAATCACTAACCGAAAAAGTCACCTAAAAAGGGTCTGGTGGCAAAGGGGAATCAGTAGCCAGCTGCACTAAGTCGTATCAATAACTCAGCCCAAGAAATAAACATGTAAATTCAAGTTTAAAAAAAAAAATTACACGAACAGTAAGTACCATGCAGCAAATACTCAAAATAATTTCAGTCAACAGAGCACTAATTAAGATGGATAAACCCTCCTTTCGCTAATCTTCCTCCTCCCTCCAAAGCAATTTAGTTGCCCACAGGGGAAAAAAAAGTACAAGAAGAGACTGATAAAAGAGACAAATCAAAAAGGTGCACGTAGTTCTATACACCAGAAGCAAGTAACAGCTCTGCTGGAAGGGGAAAAGGTACAATTTTATATTTCTTTGTGGAGTCTGAAAGTAATTTTAAAAGGACCTTTTAAATCCATCCTTCACCACCTGCAGTCAAGTGGTCATTAAAGAAGACACACTGTAATCAAAGCACCCACTAACTGCTGAGAAACACTATTAATCCAGGAGCAGCACTTCTCCATCCATTCCCTCCGCAGCCATTCCGAGCGAGTAAAAACAAAGCTGCGCTCACTGGTGTGGAGTCTCAGCTCCTGTGAGAGCGGAGGTGGTGCGAGGGAAGTCAAGACGTTGCTGTGCAAACCCACAAACAACGGCAGATTTCACCTTGGGCCAGCTGCCTCCTCCCAGATTTTGGGTGGCTGTGACAGCCGTGCATGAACAGAGTTTGGTTCTGCATCTGAGCTCTGGCGGTTTTCAGTCCCCAATATTGAAGTGGTGTGTTTGTCAGTGACTTCAACGTGCAGGGAAGGGAAACCAGCAGGAGCTGTTACATGTTCTGTTGGGCCTTTCCTGCTCAGAAGGGTGGGAGGGAGGGAGAAAATGCCTTTGCAAAACATATGGTTTGAGCAAGAAGGGGCAGTGAGTGCTCTGCTCTCCCAGCACACTGCTACACACCAGAAGACATCAGTGAGAGGCGGGCAGCGCAGTAGCAAATCTGGTACCAGGAAATGTTGCACAATATCAAACACACAGAACAAAAGAATTATTTCCTGCTCCCCCAGTGGAATATAACCTATGTAGCCCTATACTGTGCTCTAAAACACGACAGCTGTGTGTTCAACCCAGACAACATCAGCTCAGTAGGAACAGAGATATTTTTTCCACCTCGCTGTAATAAAGGTCAGATAAATGGGAGCAGCAAGACCAGGAGCACCAAGCTGGGAATCAAGAATCAGTGCGTCTTCCAGACTCCTTCTGGCCAGACACATCAGGAATGTAAGCAACTAAGAGCTGGAATGGGGGAAAGAGGAGGGAAAGGAAAGGGATTCACAACAGTTTTTAAGCAGTAATTTGTCTTTTAACAGCTCTGGATGGGGTGCTGACTGACCAGTTAAAGAGGTTTTCCCCTAAGCTTGGAGGGGGAATAGGAACAGTGTAAGAAATGAAGACCAAGGAAAAAAATAAAAAACCTACACGAGGATCAGCAATTTTACCTTGCTAAAGAAAATATTTTTTATGTTGCATAGGTGCCTGTGACTTCAGGTGACTGAGGGTCCAGCCTGATGCTCTTGAGTGACAGTGCTTTCAAAAATGCTAACAGCAGAAGCTGCTCCCCGCGAAACATGGGCCAGATCTCCCAGTTGTTGGAAAGGGCTGGGGCTGTGGGAGGAAAACGCCGCTGACCATTTGGATCAGGGACACTCCCTGCCTGCTGCCAGCCCCCACTGCTGTCTGACAGCATGGAACAGCAGAGCCGTCGCTGGCATTGCTGCACAACATGGGGCAAGAGACAGGTTCATCCAGGGTAATTTCACAGCATTCTCTTGCTGCATTTCCTGGTTGTTTTCCAGGTCCACTTTGTTATGCTGTAAAAGCATTACATGGCTGTGATCATGGTGACAAGACAAACCATGACGGTAGTGCAGTTAAAGGCAGGAGGCTCTGCAAAAACAAGCAGACAGGTCTGCCTTGTTCTCAGCAGTCAGCTCCCAGTCCACGCTACCAAGAGACAAAATGGGTTTCCAGGGATGGGGTGCCAGGTATCTCATGCCTTGCCAGTGACTCAGTTATCTGGCAGGAGAAAAAAAAATCACTGTCTGCTTTGCACCACATTCACCCTCGTTCTGCAAATGCTAAACTGGTTCTGAGCCCCTTCATGTTTACACGGAGAAAGGTAGAAAAGGCTTATTTTTACGAGACTTTGAACTCTTTCGGTAGAAGGACCATGACTGTTCCTGGTCCACAATATTATGCAACTCCCAGATTTCCAGCATTTGCTCGGATCCCAGCCTGACTGCAACAGCTTAAACCCAGCCTGGAACACATGCAGAGACTCTCAACTCACCACCCACTCCTGTAGCTTAAAGGAGTGAGGACTCCAAAAGGTTGAACGGTAACGGGCAAATGTATTTTTAACAAATTCTGTTTCTATAAATATTACAAAGCTTTCTGCTCTTCGGAGGCTGCTCTGCTCCCAGCGCTGCTGACATTACGGTGACATTTAGGAGGCCTTCACGTTGCCTTACTGCCTTTCGTATGCTGGTTTTGTTCGAGGGATCAGAGAGACATATGAAGACACAAGGGCTGCTTATTCAAACCCTGCTCACTCGCTGACCTGCTGCTCAGGAGCACAAAGGGGCTCTCCATGTCAAGTGTGCTGCCTGCCGCCGTCTCCAGCGCTCTGGAATGCATATAAATGCAAAGGACACTAACCCCGAGGTGCCACCAACAAGGCACAGGGGTGATGGGATGGGGAATTCATTACTCGAGCCACATTAGTGCTTCACACAGTCCCAGCTGGTACTGTACCCTGTCCACGCACCATAAACACTCTCCTTCGTTTATTAATTCCTACGTTTGCCCTCTCCTCTTCTCTATTTTCAAAGCTGTTTTCTCTGCGTTCTCTGTCCTCCCCCTCCATTTCTTCACTTTCTTGCACTCTCTGGAGCCCGCTGCCAGCGCAGCATGAATGGCACCGAGCTGGCACTCGCCCCAGATGCTGACATCACCTCCTCTCCTGCCTCAGCCTCCAGATCCCGCACCTAAACCCCGAGCATCCCATGCCCCACTGCTGCCTCGCCAGCTGCCAGCTTCACATGGAGCTCTCCTGGGATTAAAAATGGGGTGGGGACACAGAGAGAGGAAACATACACAAATATATATATATATATATATATACACACGCACACACGTGTCTGTAAGAAGAGGGGTCTTCCCAAACCAAATTGAGACACTAACACTTGGGTTAGGACCCCTTAGGTACCATTTCACAGACACTCCTGCCCAAAAAACACCCTACCCGTGAGGTAGGAAATGACACCTACATACCTGAACAGGTGCTAAGGGACCA
This sequence comes from Oxylabes madagascariensis, assembly GCA_013400675.1. Classification (NCBI taxonomy): domain Eukaryota; kingdom Metazoa; phylum Chordata; class Aves; order Passeriformes; family Timaliidae; genus Oxylabes; species Oxylabes madagascariensis. The sequence continues at coordinate 31,870 of VYZR01062715.1, forward strand.
GTTACCAGGATCACATCTGCACTTCAAAAAAAAAAAATGCTGCAACTGTTAAAAATTCAGCTAATAAAAGAAATAGGCAAATAAATAAATAACAGCAACTCTGTTAGTTATCTCCAGGATTCAGCTGTTCAGTCTTATTCAGGGTGAGCTGCCACTGGAATATCCAGTAACACTTTCAATTAAATTTAAAGCTACGTTCTGCACATCACAAAAAAATCTAATATTGTGCGTATACTGGACTGGTTATTCTGAACAGAAATTACAGGGTGACACCTAGGGTGAAGAATCCATGTTCTCACTTAAGCAGGTGCTTAATTTTAGAGATGAAGAAAGCCCTTAAACAAACGCAACAGATCCAGGACTCACTATACTGTGTGTTCCTTGGACTTTGTTTTATTTTACACAGGTATCTACTGTTTTCTTAATATGTAACTTCCACACACTTTCTTTTCTCATTAGAGGACATGAAAGCCTCGATAATGGTGGCGTTGCAGCTCTAACGGAATTCTCCCATTGCAGATAAAGAAAAGATAACACACTTCACTTTGCACCAGCAAAAACAGTTTGAAGACTTGTTGGAACACTTAACAAGATGTTTTTGGCCTCCTATGACATTTAACATAGGTATTGTCATGCTAAGAGGATTGTGATTCACAAGAACTGCACACTTGAATAGGGTCATTCCACAAAAATTTCCATCTACCTGAGAAAATTGCCCATTACTTTTTGCAATTCAAACCCTGAGCACAACTATAGTTATTTAACCTTTCATCAAAAACTGCGAATATCTGATAATAATAAGTACAATCTATAAAGGCTTCAAAGTCAACACTTCTTATAAGCAGATTTGTAAAGTAATAAATTCTCCATGACTTAACCATCAGCTCTGCCTATGAAAGCCAATGTTGTAATTCCCAATTGATTGTAGATGTTAATCTCGCAAGACTCTTGTTCTTATGCTGTGATTTATTAGCTGAATTAATGACAGATTGCACTGTTTAAAACAAGCTGCTGTTTTACACAATAACCCAAGAAGCTCCGTCCAACTGAGTCACGGCAAGCATGGGAGGAGGGTGGTGTGCAAGGTGAAACAGCTCACCATACCTGAGCCAATTTGTCTGATTGCCTTTGAAATGCAGCACTAATTGTTTAACAATTAACCCTATGACTGAACACCAGGAGAGCTGAATGGCAGCAGCTATTCAGGCTCTCTGCAGTTTGGGATTCACATCCAGTCTCTGCAATTCATTTACATTGAGGCATTTTGCTTTCTCATGGAAAACAAGAGAAGATTCTCCCAACCCCCCTTGCCGCACACTTCTTTGGGTTTGAAGACATTGGAAAATAAAAATCCCTTGTGCTTCCTGTATATATGTATGTGACCAGAAAAGGAAAACTACAGAATAAGGACAGAACCAATTCCTCAGGCCTTATCTCACTGCTACCACAAAGCGTGTAACATTATGTGTAATGAAAGTTAGACCCTTCTCTCCAGATTATTCATTCTCTACCTCTTCAGCAACAATTCTGGTGTATAGAGAATGTGCCACAAACATGCTGGAAACAAAGCAGTCGAACAGAGAGCCAGCACTGGAGTGGAAACAATGACAGCTCCTCGGACAGCCTGAGTCTGCAGGTTTTACCAGTTGTGATGCTGTAACAAACTCAGACCTTATCCTGTCAACTTTGCCATTGAGATCCAACACTGGAGGTGAGAGCAGGAGATATGAACTGGGGGCGATGTGAAATGGGGACCAAACCCTAATATCTCAGGCCAAGTACTCAGAGTAATTTAATTCTGTTGCAGGAGCCCCATGCTCTGCAGTAAATTCCTTCCCCCTCCATTTGCTCGTCAAAGGCTCGCCTCGGAAGGGATCCCTGCGTTTTGCAACGATTTTGAACTTGCTTCTGTGCTTTTTCGCGAGTGTTGCAGTGACAGGAGGCACTTCCTGAGCTGCAGAATGCCAAGTGTTGCCAATTCCCATGGAGCCATGGCTTGCAGCTCCAGTGCCTCGCTCGCTCTTCCCGCGCCTCGCTGCCTGGCGAGAGCGGCAGCATATGCTGCTCCGTGGTGCGGCTTCCGAGGTGAGCAGGGAGTTAAAAATAAACAAGGAAAACCAAATAAAGGAACCAAAAGGATGGAGACTTGTGCGGCGGCTTATGAACAGGTGAAATCCTAGGCAGTCACCTCAGAAGAGTCACCCCGAATCCCCGGGACCGCTGCTGTTATCGGTTTTCCAGAACTGGCCCCAGCCATCTGCTGGTGGTCAAGCTCCATGATGTGGCAATCAATTACAGCTGTTATCTTGTCCTAGCTTTGACAGATGTTCCTCTCTTTCATTGCACAGTAATTACTAGCGAGCTGCCAGCAGGCTTCACACTTTAATTGTGGCGCTAATTTGAGACAAAGAGAGGAAAAAATAGGGAGAGACAGACAGGGAAAGGCAAAAGCTAAGACAGCTGTGGAAATTGGAGCACCCATGCATTAAGCATTTCTTTACAAACAAGAGGTGAAGGCAACCAGTTACCCCAATAAGACTTGAAAAAGCAACACGAGCACCATCCAACCATGCCGTGGCCTGCGGTCCTGCTTCCTTTTGCAGGGGGAAAGAGGGACACGTCCCTTTCCTTGCCAAACAGGCTACGCTAAAAATACCTGCCAGCCTTCTGGCAAGGCCTGGCTTCACACTGCCACACAGCACGGTGCCAACCACCTCACAGGAGTGAAAATTGGATGGATGAAGACACAGGGTGGAGTTTTGATTTGGGAAGGGGAGGTGCACGTTAAACCTTCTTGGAGAACAACAAATCTACTTAAATTACAACACAGATGAATTCCTACTGCAAAACACAAGCAAAAGCACTCCTCTGCCTTGCTAGAGAGCGAGAGTCACAGAGCACCTGCTCTGCAATCTGGTGTTCATGGAGAGCCTTTGGAGATGGGCAGCAGAGAACAAGTGCTGATGAGACCAGGAGCCAGCAAGGTAGGAAACTTGGCGCCTCATTTCTTATGTAACCCTGGGCTCTAAAAAGTCTTCAGAAAAGGGACACGATAAGGTTTACCCTTTTTGTATTGGCTGGTTTAGATGCAGCATTTCAGTGCAATTCCTACAGCCATATTTTGTCTCAGTTTCTGTACACTCCCTAACGATGCACACCCCGTTTCTGTACACTCCCTAATGATGCACACCCCATATCCCATGAAAGGACTCTACAATGATCACAACCACATGCAAAGCCCCACAGTAAAACCCTCAACAGCTGCTTTTTAATGACAATAATTTATGAAGTGCTTATTTCCTCTGTATAGGCTGCAAGAGAATTTTTATTTTAAGGTGTTAAATAGTCAAAAGACTCTCTTTAAACAGGTTCCAGAAACCAAATAGCAAACTTCCAGTGGAATTCTGAACAATAAGCAGAAAAAAACTCAATTGGTAAGAGCTATTCTGCAGCAAGCTACAGACAACCTCCTACCGGAAGTCCAAATCTCAATTAAATATTTTCTTTACAATTTAATTCACAATGGACATATTTCTGCTGCTGAATATTTATTGAATCTTTCAGTAGCACTTAGGCTGTGGTTCTGTGATATGTTTGGCAGTAACAGTGGCTTACAGCAGTTCCTGTCATGCTTTCTTCCCTTCCCTCTGCTGCCCACCCCATGCCCGGCCTCATGCCACTGGGTGCTCCCTGCTGCAAGTTGTGGCAGTACAACTATTTCAACATCTATTCAGGCCAGGAAATGGAGAATGGCAGAAGGAATTAACACTCTCATTTAACATTAAAAAAAAAGGGGGAG
>VYZR01062720.1:0-15357 GCA_013400675.1 Oxylabes madagascariensis
CTATTTAACAAGAAAGTTGTTCCTAAAGAACATAGAGAAAATCAGAGGAGAAAAAAACGCCCTTCTTAAAATAAAAACAAAATTTTAAAACAGTTTCAGTTATGACTAAACATTTCTTCATTTAAATGTCTAGAGAAAGAGTAATAGCTTTAGTTCTAAGATAATGAAACTCACTTTCTATGAAAATGAAATGGCATTATATTGTGTAATAAATGATTGTTTCTGCATTTTCTCTCTCTTTCACTAACTGAAATTTGACATTCATTGGCAAAGTTTAATTACTGAACTTTTTATCAAAATACAAAATGGAGAAGAATTTGTCAGAAGACTGATTTTATACACCTGTCAAAGAATAACAGCAGGTATTAAAAGTATTTAATAGCCTGGATTCACGTAGCTACAGATCTTTCCACACCTTGGTGAAAAGCCTGAAAACCCAATTGCATTTGCACGCTCTCCTAATGTTTCCTGGCACGTGGAACCTGCTATTTTTTATCAAATGAATTCTAGTTTTTCACACAATTCCATTGTACCTTGGAACTGTTCAAGTTTCTACATTCTCTTTTTTTTCAAATATTTCCAACTGCATAAGCTTTTATTCCGAGAATGAAAGTCTTGCATGACTGAAACTTAATGAGCTGAACATTCTGCTTTAATGTTCCTCCTAATGGATCAAATGGAGGATGTGTTAAAAAACAAACAAACAAAAAATTTAAAAAAATCAGAAAGTTTGTGCTCAAGAAATTAAGCAAATCCGTGTGCGCCCGTTATGGTGCAGCTGTTTCTAAGCCTGACCTCACAGAGTTTAACTCAGTGGAGCTGTGAGTCTGTTCTATCCTGTCACACTCATGTTAAGGTCAATATTGGCAACTGCTTTGGAGAAAAAACCCAACTGATTGAAGTCACATACATTCATATAATGGAATCCCAGCATGGCTTGGGATGGAAGGGACCTTAAAGCTCATCCCATCCCACCCCTGCCATGGCAGAGACACCTTCCACTGTCCCAGGAGTGCCTCCAAGCCCTGTCCAACCTGGCCTTGGAAACTTCTAGGGGCAGACACAGCTGCTCTGGGCACCCTGTGCCTGCCCACCCTCACAGGGAGGAATTCCTTTCTAAAATCTAATCTAAATAAAAATGGTAAACTATAAATCCTCAGGCTGCCACCAATAGCTCTCCAAGGCTTCAATTTTTCCCCTTAATAATTTACATATTATATATACATACATATTTTTTTTTAAAAACAATTGTTACCTAGTCCAATGGCATAGGACTAACAGAAAGAGAAGCCTGACTGGTCACATTGACCTCCCAACCTAACAGTGAAATTGCCATGGTAATAAGTTGCATGACAAAGATTGGCCTCTAAAGCAGCCCCTAACATGGCTGTAGATACTGCTACCAATGGTGCAAAGCAGTTCTGGCGGCATCAGGATTCTAAAACACAGCTGTATTGACATACTGCTTCTCCTAACATGACTGATTTTCCTTTTGTAACTTCAATGTGATAGATTTTGAAAGAGTCACTCTGGTGATCGATAGCAATTTTTCACGGCATTTTTGCTATTTCGAACTTCCTTTTCCTTTACTGTTTTTACATTCAGTGCACCCAAAGGATTAATGTCCATCTCCATTCAGAAATTATTGGAGTTTAAGAAAACGTATGCATTCACTTTCCATCTCTTCAAAAACCTCACACAGTTGAATTCCATGGAGCTGTGAGATTGTTCTATCCAATCATGCTCAGGTGGATGAGTATGAGCCCCTCACCAGTACAAATAAGTGCTCACAGGGAAGACAGAAGCAATGGACAATTCTGTGGGAAGCAGACAGCAGAACTCTTGCTGACCTGTTTGGGTAGAAGAGGCTCTGGCAGTGTCTCTGTGGTAGCAGGCTCTGTGCTACCCAACAGCTTGTGCCTCTGGCCATGCCAGCCTTGTCCAGTCCCACTGGAGCTTTCCTTTTAGTGTTAATGATGACTTTGTTTAATAAACAAGTTCTGTTCTAAGTTTAATATGTGTCATTGGCCCTCAGCTTTGTATAGTCACATGAAATAACCGCAATTTTTAAAGAAAATGTCATGATGAGTGGTCAGTCTGGGCAGAATTTCATGTTTCTGACCCTACAGTGACGCTGCAGGGAGAGGCACAGGGTGACATGGGAAACACCAGCACTGTGAAGGTGCCACGGGTCCAGGCCTGGGAGGGGCAGAGCAGTTTTTAAGGGTAGGGAAGAAAGCAGTGAACAGTCTGTGACACACAGCAGAGACTGCCCAGACAGCAAAGGCAGATGTTGCACAGAGCTGCAGATCTGTGGAGAAGGAGCAAGGTGCAAGAACACATCTGAAACTTTATGGGAGCCCCAAACATTCCCGAGGTGAGGACGATGAAAAACCCCCAAGAGCAACCTCGTGCTTTTCCCAGGCAAAGAGAAAGACGATGCCTTGCCAGCAGTGCCATGCCCCTCCTGCAAGGGGAGTGGCTCACCAAAACCTTCCTCCAGGCTGAAATCCACAGCCGTCAGACCCAGGGGCAGTGGGAGTGCAGCATAACGTGAGGAAGGAAGGGGAAGGTGCTCAGCAGTGTATGCAACAACTTTAAATTTATTACTTGTATTACTTTTTGATTTATTGAGACTTTTTGTGTAATGGCTTTCTCCCCTCTCCCTTTCCTCCTTTTTCTATAACAGCTGCATGTGGTCTAACAGTAATTTTTTGATTAGCCTACTGTGTTACATTAACAATAAATTCGTGACTTTACATCTCGTTGTCTTTCTCTTTTTCCCTTAACTAAGACTTGCTAACCTGGAGTTCAGGTTAGGTCTCCTGTTCCCCAGTGAAACAGTGAACAAATCACGATGATCCAAATCATCTTGTGCTTCTGTAAGACAAGGAGACAAAAGCAGAATGTATTCTTTCAATTACTCATGTTCAAAATCCATATAGATTTTGTTTTGAAAGGCTAACCGTGATTAAAGAACAGAAGGAAAACATATGTCTAAAGAAGCACTGTTAAAAAAAAAATACTTTAGGAAAGTCTTTCATTGCATAAATTCCCCCTCTAACTCCAGGAGCTATGTAGCTGGATATTTGTGCACAGCCATCAGGAAAAAATGCCTGAGTCACTCCAAATGAGTGCGAGTTGGCAGGTCTGCACAGCTCAGCACTGTCTCTCTTGCCAAGTGTCATGCTTCATACAGAAGACTCACGCATCAGGTGTCCATGTCACACTTTTATTTCACTCTGCATAAATCTCACACAGAGAAATCTTGACAAGGTTTGTTTTATGCCAGCACAGTACTCCATAAGCATTTCTCTGATAGGAACTGGAAAGACCAAAAGCTGGCAGCTGGATCGGCTTAGGTGAAGTTTTGATTCCTGCATCAGAAGTTATCCGGCAAACTTGTGCCAGCCACTGCTGGAGCCCGAGCACCCACCCAGGAGCATGTGTGTGATGTCCTCAGAGCTCCCCCAGCCCCAGCAGGCACAGCCATGCTCTGCTGCACTAGCAAATCTAATACACAGTGACCTTGCTTCTACTCCTGCTTTTAGGCTCTGGAGAAAACTTCTTTGTTTTTGTCAAATGAATGATATAATGAAACCTGTCATGTGGCAAACCACATTCAAACAGATATTAGTGTGTCATGTAACTAGTATTTTATGTTTTGTTCTGTTTAGAGTGGTTTAAGTTCACTCGTCTATACAACACTCACATTTTGTTTAATTCTGTCCATATTTCATTCTATTTTGTCACATCTGATTAAGCTCTATTTGAAACTCTTACTTTGCATTAGCACACTGGCCCTGCTCCTATCTGTTTTGAGCTACGTGGATAAATCATGTGCTTGGAGCAGTGCCTCAGTAATCAAATTGTCTGCTGAGAGTGCAGTTCCATGCTGTAATTTCTGCTAGTGCTGAACCCAGTGTAAACAGATCCTGCCCTCCTCCTCTCACACCCACTCATCCCTGCCCGGCCTGCCAGCTCTCCCCCGCTCAAACACAACTGCAAACACAGGGCCTGAGCAGCTGACTTAGGGGAGCTGCTCCAGCCTGAAAAGACCCCAAACAAACGAACACAAACCAAACAAAATGCCCCCTCCAAAAAAACGCCCAAACGAACCAAACAAAGACAAAGAAACCCCAAACCGAGTGTCATTTATAAACTGATGGGGAACCCCCACCTGTGCAATTTCACCTGCACAACTCCGGGAACTGTCAGGGGAGGCAGGAGGGAGAAGAGGGGTGGGAGCTGAGCAGGGAGGTCTGGCACCAGCCTTGCTGGAAGTGATCATCGTGCAGATCTCTGCTGGCAGGGAAGGGAGGTGATGGGGTTCAACTGGCACCTGAGAAGGGAAAGGTCATGATCCTGTACCTTCCACAGAGAAGAGAATTTGCTCAAGATTTCTTCCTCTATAGAGACACAATTTTGAGCTCAGTTGCCTTTGTATACTTTATTGGCTATGTATCAAGACATCCATTCTCTATTTTGCACTGTTTGAAGAAATAAAAGTATACACTCTGCAGGTTATGGAATCTTGGCACTACTCCCCAGCAATTTTGTGTTCTGTTGCCTTTTTTCTCTATGTATTGTCCATGAAAATTACCCATTTATTTTTAAAATATCTTTCAGATATACAAGCCATAAAGGGAAGAAATCCATTCTAAGAATTACTGGAAGCTAACAACTCCACAGTCACCTAAGAGAGGGGTTCTTCCATTTATAAAGTCCTTGCAGTACCCACTGAGTGATTCAGACCAGAGCTAAGCTGACATCTGCTTTACAAGGCTCAGGAATCCTCTGCATAAGGCACATCCAGGTCTTTTCCTTTCATGTGATACTGGTTCTCCCTGTGCTTTTGCTGCCACCCTTGATCCTCCCAGTGCTGATGCCACACACAGTTTGGCTGCTGGCTGACCAAGAACAGCTCCTCTGCTGAAATGTACCCTGCCATCGTTTCCTTCAGAGAAGGGGGTTTCATCCTGGGAGCAGCAGTTTCCAAAAAGAACAACGTGTATCAGGAAAAGAAAAATCACTACTCCTTATGGTATTTTATGAAAATTCCCTGGAAGAGTACACGGGATAGACAACTTATGCATAATGCCTTCTTAAGCATAGGATTCCTTGGAAACTTTGTTCTCCAACAGGCAGGATGTTAAATCTGCCTGTGATCACTATCTCCTCCACTTGCGCATTTATTTCCCTATCTTTTGAACTCACTCCTTTAAAATACTTTACAACACCCTTGATTCTTGGACCAGCTGAGCCACTGAATTCCCTTTCCTGCTAAAAATGACATGCAATATCCCACACCTGAAACTTTACTAACCCAAACCAAGGCGAGATAATTTATTAGAGAGGAATACAACCTTCTACCTTAAGCATGATAATACATTTCCCCTTTCTAGTGACCATCTCTTGACTTCACTGTCAGCAACCATTCTATTCCATACGACACTGGAAAGCTGGAAGAAGAATCACTGATACATTACTGTCCTTATGTTTACCATGTGTGGCAAAACGTTCTTAGATAACACCTCTATTTGTCTGTGACACAGCAGGGAGTAAATGAAAATGTTTATTCTGACCCCTCAGCAGAAAGAACTCCCTTAATCCACTCACTGATGAGATAACACTGTAGGATTACAATAATCAACTTGCAGTATGTCCTCTATTAGAGCACTAAAGATAGAGAATTTCATATTCACTGGGAAATGATTTTTCACTTACATAACAGTGACAGGCTTTTGCCCTTTGAGATCATATTTTTCACCCCATGCTGAGCCCTCAAACGGCTTCTGTAGCAAATGGCTAATATTAAGCTAAATGCTGCAATTCTAAAAGCCTGTAACTAAAAGAAAAATGTTTGCAATGCCCACTATTGATTTAAGTAATGGAATGATAAAGAGACAGATGTTAACTTATATACTTAAGCTTCTAAGCATCCTCATAGGGGTAGAGTTACAATGTACTGCTTGTGAAGGGCTCTTATTTAAATGTAGATACAAATCTCAATCGCTTCCTGCCCTAAGAAATTTTAAAACTGCTAATATTGTAGGGAAAGAGATTGCTCCCTAGATTCCACCACAGTTCCTCATGACCACTGCCTAATGTCATGCAGGAGTTCTCCATTTGCCACAGAATTACCGAGTTTTGTCAAAATTCAAATAATGAAATATGGGGAGGAAGGGAGGGAGGACGAGAAAACTCAGATAATTCATTCAAACCAGAATTTTTTCCATATGCTTTTCTAAAGGAAATTTTAAGTGTCAAAAAATACATATCTTGTGCTCATTATTAAATGCTAAATACCACAGTGTTTTGAGCTGCCTTGTGGCCATTGTAAAGAAAACAGGTGTTCTGATAGATTATAAAGTGTGAGTCAGAGGATGTGCAGAACAGAATTTTAATGAGGCTGCGAGCACACAAGTCTGACTAGCCTTTTGAACATGATGCTAAAACACTGAAAGTAGTCTTAAAAGAGACAAAAAGCAGGAACACAACTAAAAAAATCCTCATTAACGTACAGCAAGTGAATGTGGTGCGGAAAGCCATTAAGTCAGGTTTTGTAAGGCACGGGTGACCTCCAGGTCTGCGGGAGAGGCTCCGGACAAGCCCTCAGGGGTGGGGTTGGCTGGTTCAAAGGGGCATTCATCATTCTCGCCTTTGGTCTGTCCGACTCCTGCTGCTGGAACATGCAAATTTCTTAATGATGTGCTCGGCTGTGCGAAAGGCCAGCCCGACGTTACAGTAAATACAGCAGAAAAATCTCCACTGAGCACCTAATCCAGCCCCCAGCCTCCATCTCCTCCGGTGTGAGCAGCAGATGGCACAGAGCCTCTGTGTGGGCTTGCTGACGTGCGCTCAGAGACCTTCCCAAAACAGGAGCTGGAAGCATCCTTATCACAGCAGAGAAGCACCCAAACCATCCCGATCAGGGCACTCGCACGGAGCCTCTCCAAAGTCTTAATAAACAAAGACATTCTGGGGCTGGCATTCAGGAATAAAGTAATTTTGAAAAATAAAAAATTCTTGCAAGCCTCGTATCTCAGAAAAGTTTTCCCTGACTGATAACAAAATTGCTGGCTCAAAATTAAACCCAGGCATTACTAAAAGGAGAACATCTGGGGGGGAATGAAAAGGAGTGAAAGTGGTCTCCCAAACTGACGCTACACCAATTGCTCTTCAGTTTTCCTCACATGATTAAACCAAAGGAGAGGGTGAGGGGGAAAAAGAAAAAAATCACATCTCTATACCCAGTTAAAATGAGCACTTTTACGTATCCCCGGTTTTGCGACAGCGTTTGTTTTGATATCTGTGAGCTTCAAGTGAAGCCTGAATGTAAATACAGGAGTGGATCTTTAGTAGGAGGACAGCATCAGCCACAAACACATGTGCAGAATATACAGAAATAGCATTTTGGAAAAAAAAGATGACGTTTGCTTTATATGAATTAACTATTTCAGTATAATTCCATTCGACTGTTAATGATTCCCACACTTTATTAAGGCTATTCTCTTCCTGTCGTGCTATCAGGAGCAGAACTGTGTTCTGCAGCTCCCTGGTCCATGCTTTGTGAAGCACACAAGTTGTTAAGCACATGCATTTTTCGCCTCCCACACACTTTTGGACATATGCTGTTTACTTTTTAAACTCCAAAAAGTGAGCATAGAGAATTACTTCTACACAGAGGATTTCTTTAGCTCAGCTTTAGAAGCAACATCCACTTGGGTTTCTGGCATTGGAAGCTGATGAGAAATGACAGGGCATTAACAAAGGGAAGGAGTTATTCCTTTCTGCAAGGGCTACCTTGGAAATATCAGGTATGGGAAGGAGAACAACAAACAGAGCATCAGCCTCCCTTCTTAAAGTCCATTGTAGAACCAATAGGCAACATCTCCTCACAACACCAGACACATGGTTTCTAACAAAGAATGAGGATCTACAGTCTTGAATAAAAATGCAGAACAGCCTGATCAGCTGGGCTCTACTAGCTTTCAGTAGAGAGGGACAAGGTTTTACTTATTTTCCTGAAGGAGAGAAGGGAAAATGGCCCAACAATGAGGGAATTCCACAAAATGTATGAAAAGGCCAGGTGAGAACTTGCAGGAAGTCTGAATAGGAGACATCCTTGGGAAAAACAGACTGACAGTGTTACGGACTTGGCTGGCCAGGGCCTTCAAGGGATCTAGAAAGTGTAAAAATCCAGAAATGCCAGGTTTGAAACTCAAAGTGTCAAAAGTTCCTCACATTGTGTAATACAAATGTGTGTAGTCACATTATTTGTGGGGGAAACTGATCTTCTGATGCTCATGTGGTCATGTGAATACGTAAAAGAAAGTGTGTGTGATATATTTGTATGTACGTGGGAATATAAACCCTGTGGATGTATAAATGAAAGCATCAGCTTCACCACAAAATATTCCCTAGCAGGGGTAAACCTGGAGTGCATTTCTCAATAGCAGAACTCATAAACATAGGACAGGTGCCTACAAAGTACCCTTAGGAGTACTTTAATCCCTTTATTAAGCCTTAAACCTTGATATTGTATACTTCATGTTATTTTCTGTCAGTTTTTTGGTTCTGTGTTTCTTCTGGATGGATTTACACATTTTTAGAACTATGTCAAATTAAATTTCTCCATATTTGGATAATCTTATAAAAACTTTAGGGATGTGCCCTGTGCATTTTCACTCTTCTCCCTACTATTATAACTTTAAAAGTTAGACAGAACTTGGCAAAGCCTAATTAAGAAAAACGGAAAGTTCAAAAATTGTATTAAAAGAAGGGAACAAGCAATTGAAAGAGAAAGCATGTTGAAATTCCAGTTTGCAGCCCTACAACCAGAGAAAGGATCTAAACTAAAATGCGTGCTCCAACGCCTTAGTAAGTACAAATATAATGAAACTACCCTGACTTGCAGTGAAGTACCAGCCCACACAGAAAATGCCTCTATTATTACAGCTTAAAGCATACATGTAGGTGGTGGGAAAGGTGACTAGAGTTTCATTTTCCTTGGCCATATACTCTGGTCTTTCTTTAGAAGAAAAAAACCCCACAACCATAAGAAACTGGAAAAACCAGAGTACATCAGGATGAATACCTCTAAATTATTCCACACACCCACTTCTCCCAATCACAATCAAAATAATTAATGATGCAGAAAACCTGTGACCTGCACACACTTTCCGCGCTAAAAGTACAATTTATATGACTTATTTGCAATGCTTATGAACAATACAACACAGGCAGTGGGTACATCTGTATCACAAGCATTCAATCTATAACCTGCAGAGCACCTTTAGCTAATTATTTCGCGCTCCTGATTTCCCCTTTCAGTGAACTGAAGATCACTGGTGCCAAGGATATTCATTCAGCCATGAACACAAGATAATCTTCAAGCATTTTCAGAATTTTTCTCTTATTAAGCTTTTTAATGTATAATTAGGGATTTCTATACCAAGTGGATACTTGTACAGCTCTTTACAACCTAGTGCAAAACATATGTTTTAAAAAGATATTAAAGAATAGATTGAATGGGTATTTTGGTTCCTGTACGGATATCCCTGCAGATACTGGACATTTTCATGTATTTACACATACTCGGCCAGAAAACATGAGCCATTAGAACTGTATCTTACTTCGATGAAAATAAAAGAAGCTCCAAAGATATCTTTCTAACATGGGCTCTATTTTCACTGGGATTTGTATTTCAATGTATAAAAAATGAATTATAAACATTGGTATTTTACAAGCTTGCTTTAGCTGGATAAATATCCCTGCTTCTAAACCTGTTTCACCTACCTGCCTGTTCTCTCAAAGCTCTATTAGTATAATCCAGCTGAAGTGTTAAGAACAGATATTACTGTTTCAATTAGCAACAGATGGCTGTCATGCATACTTTTTTTCAGTCTTGCAATCAAATGAAACCTGCTTTACCAACAACTTCTTCCAAGTTTCTGTTTTTCAGAGTCAAGGTGAAGTAAAGGAAAGGAAGCCCTTTCCCAGCTTAATGGAAAATGTGTTGAATATGTTCTTACTGACTTCAGCAACAGAAATTTCCAGGAGTGAAGCCTGGGCTCAGTGCATGTAAACACTGAAGTTTTTGTGTTAGTTCGCTATAGGTACCGTTTAAGTTACATTTTAAAATAGCTCTATTGTAAACGTTGCATATTTATCACTTGCCTACAGAGAGTAGGTAGGAGTTTGACGGTGTTGCCAAAGAAATGTCAGTAAATGAAAAGCAAGTGCCTAAATTTTCAGTTGGAGAACAATAAACCTTCTAATTATTGCACACAAGTTACAGCCTTTGTGTAGTAAACACCAAAAAATCAGAAACTGAAAGTTAACCCTTTAGGTTTGGAAACAAAATCTTTGAAATATATAAATGACAATAGTAGTGCAATGGTCCTTTAAAATTAAAACGCATGAGGTTTAATAGTTTACACCCTACCTATTCCCCAATTAAGTCCAGAATGCTCAGATGTTCAAGGAAATAATCTTAACGTCTTCCACAGCACATAAAAGAAGAACCAGAGCAAAAAAGACCATTTATATTTTTCTTTTCTTTTTTCGAGTTGATTGCTTGGCAATATCAGTGAATGAGCATGTCTATAAATCAATTCCTTCAAAGACTTAACCCAGGCAACTAACTAACGAGAAAAGTTTAATTGTCTCAAGGGGATCTTTAGCTTTTCTTCCCTTGCTCACTGTAACAGAACTGAAAATGGCACAAACACACACCTTCCTTCCAAACACAAATTTATCAGATGCTGACCTTGTAAAAACCAGTGTGTCCCAGGCCAGAGAGATGAATTTACAATTGGTACCTGAACTGTATTGTCTTTCCTTCATCCACACAAAATAACTGCGCTGTGTCTCAGAGGTCCATGTGGGAGCTGTACAGCTCAGCTGGGAAACAGGGATCCCGTAAATCTCTCCTTGGACCAGAGGGAGGCCCAGCACAGCATCACCTGGCCAGGCAGGGCATTTTGTGTGGCTTTCAGTGACTTGGGAAAAGAGGTAGAGGTAACAGATTGACACTGGTGTAAGAATGCTAACAGACTAGCAAGCATACAAAGTTCCCTGTTCCAGTTACTACTGCACTAAATGGTCCACCAAAGTTTGCCCTTAAATAAAGGAAAAAATACAACAAGATGTAAAAAACACCCCTCTCATTTTGTGCAGATATTACATTCACAAGAACAAATAGCATCCAGAGGATTTCCATATTTGAAGTGCAGCCAAAATGGTGCAGTAGGAAACAGCTGTAACACAGCCTGGTGGATGTATTCACTTTTTGTTTTCTGAGCATCATTCCAGTGGCACAAATGATATTTCCCACATGCCCTCAGTCTGCAAAAATGATGATGAAAGCTTCATAAATTACTGATGCATTGCTTAGACATACTTTATAAAATTAATAAATTCTTTATGAAGCAATGGAATGATGTGAAAGCTTCCAATAGAGATTGTATGTAGGTCTTCCTTGGGTAGCTGCTATAAAGAAAAGGCCCTCTAGAATGGGGATTAAGATGAACCAGCTTCATGATTAGATAGAGCACTCACACACAGAGCAAAGAAATCAGAGCAACTTCATTATTTTCCAGCACTCTAAAAAGAAGTGTGCACTAAAGACTAATAAAAGTTACACAGCAAGAATGCAAAGGAAGAGATTCAACAGTGCACTGGGTAAAGATAGGACTTGGCTGTGATTGCAGATGTACAGCAGCACAGACAGCTGTGTACAGCTAATACCAAGCAAAACCAGGCTTCTCCACCTTTTTCCCTCTCCTGGAAAACTGTCAATTGAGAGAGTAACTGACTTTACAGTACATTAATTAGTGCATGTTGTGTATTTAGCAACAACTTCAAGTTCTCACTTGGGTTACAGAAGCTCCACAAGGCCTGTAAAGCCTATACTAATGTGCTCTACTCTATTTCCATTGATGGGACAATTTCTCAGCCCTCGAAAACTGAGGAAAATAACACAGGAGAACAAACTCAGAGACATACATATTAAATAAGTATTAAAACACTTCCAAATTACTTAAAGAAAGATGAACTCTGCCTTCTCCCAGCGGAAGGCAGATTTCAGAGGTTCATATTGTCTTTTTGTCCTCCTAAGTGTCAGAGGTTTCCCAGTTCTTATTTTCACAGCTGAATATGCAGGACAAACCTAAAGCTTCTGTTCAGCTAATCCTGCATGGTTCATACACACAGACAGACTGGAAACAGTACAGCTCTTCCATAGTGGGTTTAGAAACTATACACAGGGTACCCCCCAACCTTTCCTTGCACCAGGGCAGAAGAGGCCAGGAGGCAGCTGCCGAGGTAATTCTATCCCAATGGCCATTAACATGTCAGGAGAGCTGGTGTTCCTCAGCGTTGGGCAGTGCAGACCCCACAGGACACACGCTGGGCGCTCACAGGGACGTGTGCCAGGAGAATCCTTTGGGGCCAGGGGACCCACAGAGAGTGAAATGCACCCACTGAGCACCCTGACCAGCGCGGTGCCTCAGCGTGTGCCCAACCTGCAGCGTGCACAGGGCACTGCAAAGGGTCTGGGGAGATGTTTGAATCAGATGTATGGCTAATGGCTCTGCTAGACTCGGGGCCTGATCATGAAAGCATCTGCCAACCTTGCTGCAAACGAGACTTGTGTGTGGCTGCCCTCCGTGGGGCTCGGCACGCTGGCTGAGGAATGCAAATGCTCTCAGGGTAAGGGCCTCTGTTGTTTGTCACAGTCCTTCCCTTTCTCCTTGCTTACATTAGCGTCAGTCAGCAAACCTTAACACCCAAACAGAAACGTGGGGCTTTGTTTCCAAAAGTATCATCATGCACTTAGTACATCACTGGGACTGCAGCTGCCTTACAGCCATGACAGGCTCTATTATTGTATTCAGCTGCAATTATTGCCATCATTCCTGCAATGCCACAAACAGGCCTAACACTTAAAATATTAGTTTGTTTCTCAGGTTTCTTGGATGTACAATTGCAATATTGAGCTGTTTACGGTTACTAGATGCTATAAATTCTGTTGTCATTTCTAGGAACCATTTCTTTTAAATACATATCCAAATGTACCTTAAAATAAACAAATACATCTAGGAGAATTTAATTCCTTTAAATATGCAGTAACAGAGACCGTTTAGAATATGAGAATATATCTTTGTAAACCCATCCATAAGCTTGGGATAAATGCATATTTTAAAAGACTACTTAAATGGATATACTTTACATTATGGGATTGAGGAATGAAACTATTGAGGAAGCTGAGATGTTCATGATTAGAAGAAAAGTAAATGAAGTTGTTTGAAAGTTTACAGACTGGAAAGAAGCAATAAAATGCAACACTTTTCATAAATGACTGTGCTAGTTTTGGCTGGTGTAGAGCTCATTTTCTCTAAGTATGGCATGGGCTGTGTTTTGGATTGTGCTGGAGATGGTTTGCAAACACAGGGATGTTTTCCTTGTTGCTGAGCAGGGCTCACACAGAGTCAAGGCCTCTCCTGCTCTCACCCCAGCCCAGCACTGAGGAGCCTGGGGGTGCCCGTGGGGCTGGGAGGGGGCACAGCTGACCCTGAGTGACCACAGGGATGCCCCACACTGCAGGGAACCATGCTCAGTGGATAAACCTTTCCCAAAGAAGGAAGTGGGCATGTTTACAGTGAAAGTGTTTGTCTTCCCAAGGCAACAATGTGTTGTGGGGCTCTGCTGTTCCTCTGCTGGGGAAGTGATGAATTAATTCTTTGCCTGTCCATTGGAAGTGGTGAATGAACTCCTTGTTTTGCTTTGCTCTCATGCAGGTTCTGCTTTTGCTATGAAACTGTTTTTATCTCAAACCACAAGTTCTCTCTCTTTTACCCTTCCCATCCTCTCTCCCGTCCCACCAGTGGGCAGAGAGCCGTGTGAGGTTCAGTTTTTAATTGGGATCAAACCATGACAGCCATTTTTGTTGCCCGATGTGGCGCTTGAAGGATTTGAGATAATGACAGATTTGATTGGAATGAGCCAGGTGGAATTTATAGCTGTCATTGCAGCCTGGCTGTTAATCAGCAGGCTCCTGTGTTTGCCATGGGGCTCTCTTGCCTGATGTTAGAGTCCAGTGCTTGTTATCAGCTGCATTCTGCTCTCACTGCTGTGCCCTGCTCTTATCACCTCCCTGCTGTGCCTGGGAACCTTTTGATAACAGCAATGGCCATGGATCAGTAAGAACACACCTGGGCTGCAGGGGCCAGGGCACTGCTGCTGCTCCTGTGCTGGCCAGGCTGGAACTCCTCTGGGAACCCCTGTCCGAGGGACTGTGACCAGCTGGGAGTGGGGCACCCCCAAGTGCCTGTGGCCACAGCCAAGCCCAGAGCAGAGCAGGTACATCTCAGAGGAGCCCTGGCTGTGTCTGTGCAGCAGCAGGTCCATCCCTGCAGGCACTGTGGCCCATGGATAAGGCCACACTGGAGAAGATGCACCTCAATGATAGATAAGTCTATGCCATAGCAGTACTTTGCAATTGTAGAAGTATTTGGAGTGCATTATTTCTCAACTATTTCTTTCACAAGCAAATTAATACAGCATTCAAACCACTACAAATAAAATTCATGTATAGAAAACATGGTTGGTGTATAAAAATTATTCAGGAGAGTGACAAATTATATTTTTCAATTACTGTTGGCAGGCTAAAACTGGAGAAGCTTTCTGCAACTTCTTTTGATGAATATATTGAGTTGAGACAAGGATCAAGATCAAAATATGGTCATCATATCCTTAGGAGGACCTTGTTTGCAGAACAACCCCATATGAACTGATCACTGAGTGCAGACACTATTTTGAAATGCTTTTCTCTAACAAAAAGGAAGTCTGGACTTCAAATACCTTTTTAACCATAAGGATGGGTATTAGTCTCCAGCAGAAGGAGACTAGAAATGGATTTAGTGAAGGAATGAGGTAACTTTTTTCAAGTGATTTCCCACCAGCCTTTATGACTGAGGCTGGTGAGGCACAAATTCAGTGTCAGCACAAGCACAGTTTTGAGAAAGAGAAAGGAAGGTAAGAGCTCACTCTGCCCACGTCAGCGTCCCATAATATTTCTGGTACAAGGCTTTGTCAATCCTGCATTTTTTCAAAGAAATGACTTGTGTGAAACCCCATGTTGTATATACAGAGCCCATTATCATCCAAACAGAGCAGGACCTACCTACCCATGGTACAAACAAGGACCTCACAAGGTGTAATATGGCCCTGGAGCCACCCAGGGGAACCTGTTCAGTAACAGTGTAATGAACAAGCTGAGAGCAAAGGCAGCATCACTCTGCAACAGTTAACATTAAAAAGCCACAAATTAAAAAAATAGAAAAAAAAAAA
>VYZR01062734.1:20643-32369 GCA_013400675.1 Oxylabes madagascariensis
TCTGTAAATTTTATAAGAGAATTGATGTTGTGAAAGTGCTGCTGAAATGGGTGGAGGAGGAATGGCCCAAGAGAGGGAACAGAACTTACCAGAATGACTTCTAGGTCAAAGAAAGTTGTTACTCTGTACGTGTTAAATGCTAGCTACCACTAATACATTGGAAGTTTCCCTTGCAAGAGAGAGAAAGTCTGTACTGAGGGTTTGTATACTATGTAAGCTTTATCTACTGTATACACAAATGTAAGCTTTATGCCCTCAGGGTTGCAAAGATAACTTTCCAAAAGTGGATGGAATAATCCAGGTTGTGTTCTTGAGTCTGCAAATACCTTCAGCTTCTTTGCCGCTGTTCACAGCCTTCCTAAAAAGAAAAGAAATGAAAAGGCCAGACCACTTGTTTTACTGCAGCAGTTTTGAACCATATCAGTTATGTGCTGTTGCTATTGGGAAAGCCACAGTTAGAAGGCAAGTCTCTTGGCCTTACTGGTAGCCCTTCCACAATTTCATATATTCTACCTAGTACAAGATGAGGTGGAATCTTTTTCTTCCTTTTTAGTTGTTTTTTAAGCTTTATGACACTGTTTTTGGCACAGGAACGCCTCAGTGTTCCAAGCAGCAATTTGGATCTGAATGTTACAGTTAACTGAATATTCAACATCACATTTGAGCAAATTAGTCTCTTTTATGAACAAGAGTAGACATTAAACAATAACAGATGGTAAACAAAATAATTACTCACATGCTACTACGTCATAGGCCATATATTTAAGAAGAAATCATGCAATTCAGAGAGACTTTTCAACCCATAACCTTTAGGGGACAAAAGAACCAATTAAAAGGCTCTGTGCTTAAAATTACTTTCCAAAAGTTTAAAGACTGTACACTCTGAGTGTGTGTATCAAATCCCTCTCACTTAGCAGTGTGAGATGACGGCACCACAGGGTATTGTTACTATTGACTGTAACTTCCCTTTTTACAGGCTGTGGTTTTCTTTACAGTCCTGTGGGTTGGCCTTACTTTCTGTCCCACACCAAGGCAGTTGCAGCCTTGTGTGGAACTAGCACTATATATTGATTAAACCCACTCTAATGGAAAATGAACAGCTGAATTCACCTACAGCCCAGGTGGATGGTTATTAAAGCACTTACAGTGGTTTAGACTGATTTTTTAAAAGGATTTTGATACTCTGAATTACACTGTTTACATTTTAAATGTTTCAGAATTGGCATTTTTCCCACCATTCTTCTGACATCTCAGACAATATAGTATGTACATAGGTGTATATACCAAAGCACTGGTCAAGATGTGGGCAAAACTAGAATGGGGTGCAGGTTGATACACTGTTTACTTTTCTTGAGTAGAAATAATAAGAATTAGTAGCAAAGCTGAGGGACATCTAATGCTGTATGCTGAGTTTCTTACTGTAAGAGATTGAAAAGGGACCTCCAGTAATACTTAACTATAGATACTGAGTGATACAGTTACAGAGGAGCTAGAAGTAAAGACTAACATTTTCAATGTCAGGCACTTGTTCTGGGCTGACATAAAATGAACTTTATTTTAGTGAGTTTAATAAGCTGAAAGTCTTGTTTCAGGGTAAAGAAATTGACCTAAATTTGAGGTTTGAATTCTTGATTTTTTTAGAAAAGACTGGAATTTGTAATGGATTTTTAAACAATTCCTCAAAAAAACCTGCTATTCTTTAGCACTCTATTTTTCTAGCTGTATTTTAAGGAGGAAGTTTTACTGCTTTGTCTTGTTGAGGCTGCAGTTCAAGTGTTTAATGGTTCTCTTCTAAGAGTGAGGGTTTCCCAACAGATGTCTGTCAGCTTGTAGCTTTTGCAAATAATCTTCTGTGTTGAGTTAGATGCTCTAGATTCAGCTTTGGGGACTATTGCTGCAGGGGGCTGCCTGCTGCTTTCAGTTCCTAGAGGCATCCACTGCCGATGCGCGAATAGCTCATATTGCAGCTTGTCCAACCTAATTCCCACACCTTGGGCTGACTGCATGCATGATTTAGGATCTTATGTCTGTATGCACACAGCTTTTCCCTCCCATAACATACACAGGTATATCTGTGTGGTGTTGTAATATGCTGTGCTTTGGTAGATCCAGACCAGCTGGAATCCTCACCTAAGAATCAGAATGGGAATGTGAAATGATGCAGTAGCATTTGTGAATCAACGTGTTCAACTGAAATCTGCCCCTTTTCCTGATTTCTGAGTAAAACTTGTAAAATTTGTCTTGTGAAGATGAGTTTGATCTCTTGGAGCTCTTCAAAAGTCAATGTCAGATGCAAGAGTTCATGTTGAATGGAAATAAAGCCACTTCTGAGAGTTCATAGGTGGATTCTGTATAAATTCAGCTCTGAAGGTTGAAAATGTTAGCCTTAAACTTCACCACACACTGGATTACTCATTACTATACTTGAAATACTTTTTTTTCCTCCTTGTATGGCATAAATGGAGATATATACACTCTTTTTTTTAGTTTTATATCTGTTTACAAGATATTGGTTCTGAGTGTTCAATTTATTCTTATGTCTTCTGTTACAATGTGTACTATTTTTAGAAGAAATATAGTTGTCAATGTTTGACTTTATTGTATTTGTTTTTATTACAGCTAGGAAAACAGCTGTTTTCCTTCTCACCGGTCACCTTGGAATTACTGAACTATCAATTAATTGTTCTGTGTAAAAAATACCTTATATATGAAATTCATGATGCCTTAAAGCACTTATGTTTGCAACACATACTACTGTTGAAGAAAGGAAGATGCATTTTTTAATCTTTTCCATATGAAAAACGAGTTTTTTGAAAAGATTTTGATAAGATGATGAACAAAAAGATTTATTCAGAAACTTGTAGCTAAGTTACTAAGAGAGGTATGAAACCTGTATGGGGTGAACTTTTTCAATTAATAGCCAGTCTGATACTGGACACTAAACAGGCTCTACTAGGCTATTAGTTTTGTTCCATTATATCCTTTTTCTATTCCTGTATAAGACCTGCTCCCCCTTCAGGGATTTCCAGTTTTTGCCTGTTGTCTCTGTGCCTGCAGGATGATCAGTGGCCTTTACTACCCATTTTAGCTTCTATGAAGCTGGCCAAATCACTGTATTATTTCATTCCTGCATGCTTATCTAAGATATAATGAGCTTAATAACTGTTCTTCAATGACAAAGTTACGGTGCTGTGCTCCAGGAGAACCTAATTTTCCTGTGTGGACAACTATGGGGTATCCTCAGCAAAACAGCGACAGGGTCCAGTTGCCTTACTCTCTGCATGCACTTCCCTTAAATCTGTGGAGAGGAATGCAGGATGGGTTTGGGACTGTCCTTTGGAACCTACCATAAAGGATAGGGGTAGTCAGTATAGTCCCAGATGCTTGCTTTGAAATAATTTGTACAGGAACTGTAAACCAAAGGTTCCTCCTGAACCAGTACTAAAAACTGGAGAGCTGCAGCTTGGCCTGGGCAGCGCTTTGTGCAAGAGACTGCATATTTCTCACTGTCTCAAAAGGCCTCCCACAGTTCCAAGTCGAGAAGTTAGCAAGAGGAAAGAAATGTAAATTCTGCCTTACGGTTCTTTAAGCTAAGGTAGCACTCTTAACTTGTGGCCAGGCATAGCTGGAAATTATTTGTCAGACAGCAGAATTGTTTAAACAAGGTCAAAGAAAGTGCATTGCATTTATAATAAAGAGCAGCCTATTTGTGTAATTTTTGCAGCAGATCATGTTCTTCATTAAGGCAAAGCACTTAGTTATTCATAACTACTTTCAATATATCTTGTAAATTTTATATTTTGGCTCAGTTTTGGACAGAAGGGCAGAGGACCATTAAATGAGCTTGTTTTGACAGAAAAGTGCTTTTCCTAGTCCCTGAGTTCAGCTAGGCTTGATTCCATGGCTATGGTCAGTTGGCCTTTAGTGGATAGGGAAGGTATGGATCTACTACCATTCAGACAGGCTGAATATCAGCAGCACTAAAAGAACTTACTTTGAGAGGTACAGTCTGTAGTATTTGCCTGTATTTTGGCCAAGGACTAGGATTGACTCCATCTTACAAGAAACTGATGGCAAAGAGAAGCTGACAGCCTTGGGAAAGGGTTGCTGTACCCTCTGTTAGGGGTAGAGGGGCAATTAACAGGTGGGCATACTTACTAGCTTGATCTCTGTATTTTGCCTTTGTAAAACAGTGATCCTTGATTTCAAAGGCAGGTCCTTTGAGGAAATGTATATTTGTTATTGTGGTAATGAGAGTTGCCTGAGATTCTTAAATGAGAAAGAGCAGTGCAAGTAACTTGGCTAATAAATGTGTTCTGTGTATCTATGTGCAGCAAGGGATGGATATACAACTTTACACATTCACGTGAAATTGTTTATTCTTTTTTGATTATGAGTTTGCTTCAAAATTACCCAATATTTAATTTGGAAATGATTTTTGTCTCAAAAAGTAACTGAAGTTTCAGGTTGTTGATTACATTTTAAAAAATTTACATAACTGAAAAGTTCCTTAGCAGAAAAGGCCAGACTAAGAAAGGAGCACCCAAATCCTTACAGTAGTAAAAATATCTTGAGTGTAAGCTGAGAATTTATTTTTGTCTTTGCATTATATGTGGGCTTCCCCTACTTTATTCACAATCCCATGAACAGGTTGGGTTTGTTTTTTTGTTTTTTTTTTGGTTTTGTTTTTTTTTTTTTCTTTTTGGTCCTTATTTACTTTTGCCTCTGCTTTCTCTGAAGCTGAGAAGTTGACTGTCTCAAAGGTCTATTAAAAGCCTGATCCTCTCTAACCATCAGGAAACACCTACCATCTCGTGGTGAGAGGCGATACTACAGCCCTCTCACTTCTCCCTTGAAAATGCAGGCGAGCTGAGAGCAGGTGGGCTCATCTGTAACTGCAGAGACCCAGCAGGGATATCCAAGAGCAACTGCAATGAGGATGACGAAGGTGTGAAGGTGGAGTTCTAGGGATCTTGGGTTTGGTCACAGTCCCCAGTTTGGACAACATCACACAGTCTTTCCCTTTGCACAGATGTGTGATATTTCCTGGTTTATATCAGGAAATATATTTCCTGGTTTTTATTCAGTCCCCAGGTAGGCAGGGACTGAATCACTATGTGCAGATCGTGGCACAACCACCTGGGGATTGAGGCATGGCGGGGTGAGCTGAGGGCAAGCAAAGGCACAGGTTTGCTCTCCTATCTCTTGCAGCGCAAATGAAGGAGTGACACCGACTACTTCAAGAAACCTGGAGTGTCATGACACTGTTTTAAGAAAGAAGGGGTGAGTATTTTTTAAGGGTTATGTGGCCTATAATTGATTTTCAAAAGATTGAGAGACTTGTTGGTATCTTGTTTGTCCTTTGACGCTCATATCTATCCTGTATCTTGTTTGCTCTTATGCTTCTCTTCCTGTTTAAAAAACAGGCATTGCAACAAAAAAATAGCACACTGGTTGATTCCTGAAGCAGCTGTAGCATTTTAAGCTTTTGAATCTGTAAGCCCATTTAAAAAATCACAACGTTTTGCTTCCTGTGATTTGCAAGCTTTAAACTGAAAACTGGAAGATCTGAATGATCACTGAAGCTAAATAGTGGCATATCAAGGAAGAGTTATGGAAGGCCACTGATTAACTTGTAGCTAAGTAAAAGCTGAGCCAGCTGGGCTGTCAACTGAAATTTTCATGTTGGTGTACCAAGAGGTGGTGACTCATGTCCTCTTTGAGTCTAAAGCCTTTCAAAGAAGATAGGGGAATAACTGAAGTTTCATGTTGTTGACATAAAAAAAAAAATTACATTTACATTCCATCAGAAAACACTCCAATGCACAAACAGCTCCACTAAAACTACAGAAGACACAATGTCAGTCTTTTGAGATCATATGAAGTCCTTAAGCACAAAATGTCTGCTGAACACTCCAATGTGCTAGAGGCTTTACCCCTGTGGCCTGTAGTACTGTATAAACTAGGGAAAATTACAGTTATTCTGGAATAACAGCAACATAAAAAAATTACCTGGGACTTACTCCCATGGGCAAGTTTCTTAATGAAGACTAGGGTTTATTCATGCCAAATCTTGGGGAATTCCATTATTGATGGAAATTTTATGATTGGAACTGTGCATAAAATACCAGGCCAAGTAAATGTGACTATGCATGTTTCCATCTTGACTTTGGACCATGGCTTGCTACCCTGAGAGGCACAGGTTACAGGCTTGGCATCAAGGACAAGAGAGGCAGGTAAAATTTCTTAGGGGTAACAGGGTCCTTCATGAAATGCTACCTTATGGCCAAGAATAGCTGCTATATTTGCTTCAGCTGAAATTGGCTGCATCTGTCTTGACAAAGCATTTCTGTTTTTCCAGCAAGCAAAATTCTGCTGGAACATGAGAAGTCTCTGCTGACAGGATGACACATAGTCCCAGCAATGGTTGAGTGCACATCAAATTTAAAAGAAAAAGCCTGAATTAGGACTTGGACTGTGGAAATGAGGGAAGACTTTGTTATTTGCTGTCAGGACTGCCATTAGTAAATGGTGCTAAAAATAGTCACAAGAAATGGGCAGGAGAGTGACAGTCTATGAACAAAACAACAGCACTGTAGCATAAAGCTGCTGAAGATGTAACCCAGCTGACTCATTGCCAATGCTGCATCAAGTTTGGGAGCTGAAACAGGTACTTTCCTGCAAATTTCATACACTGCCTATGACTCAGCCTAAAATCATGTTAATCTAACAGCTGTTCTGCTTCAGTAAGGAACTGGTGCATAATTCAAATCACTGCATTTCCTCTGGATTGTTTCTTCCCAAAAGTAGAAAAACCCTGAGCAAGAAGTAGTAAAGTAGTAAAACTTTATTTTCTGTGCTTCTAGAAACATTTCCACTTATTGCTCTTCCTTTTGGCATCATATTTTTTTATTCCAACCTGTCAGCATATTTTCTGTCTTTGCTGTTTAACTTGAAGTTTCAAACCTGCTTTGAGGTTGCTGTCTAATGCTGACAGTTGAGTGTATTTCATGTACTTATGTCAGTCTGGTTTTATTAAAGTGTTCTACTCTTTCTGCTAGAGTGCCTGGGAAAATAGCTTCAAAGAAAAACTAAGTGGTAGTTCAGGCTCAGGACCTCTTATTTGTTCTCTTTTTAAGCAGTGTTGTGGAGTTATGTAGAACAGTTGAATAGCTGGCTTTTTGCTAGCACCTGACTACACACAATAGTTGCCGGTCCTCTCACAACCATGCGTGATTCTAAGGTACCTTTCCCCAGGCAACCTGCTTTGCTGCTCTTTTATCTAAGTACCTCATTTCTGCAGTTCTCAAAAGAAGTGTTATCATAACCTTTCAGTGAAAGAATCCTTCAAATCTTACATAACTAATCTGAGGCACCCATTAAAACAGCAATCCTACAGCTATCAGCAGAACTCTAGCAAGCAGATATAATTTGAGATGGGGTTTTTGTGTTGGTTAATTGTGGAGTAGAAGACTGGATATTATCTAGCTGTGAAAAATGCATGGTACATGATTGGCTTTTTGCAAATATTAAAATGAATACTATATGTGTTATGTTTGAAAGGGATGTTACATTAATCTTGTTTTCAGTAATGTTGTATTAATTATTTTAAGTAGTGGTTAAATGTAGTGTTAAGCTATGTAAGATACCTTTTTATGACCAGCACAACGAGATTCTTCACACAGAGATAACAGCAAGAGTTATTGCCTTTATCGACAAGACAAACTTATCAGCCCATCTCCTTTTCTCGCCTGGACGGAGCCAAAAGGATTAAGAGGACAGATGACAAAAACCAGAGAATCCTAGTCTGAAAGGATATAAGTCCAGACCTCTTGCTTCCAAAAGTATGCTCTCATGGAGGTATTAGCTTCCAGGAGCATCCAGACGTCTGTAATTCTTTGTTTTTATTGTCTTTTATTGTCCTAAATTTTATTACTGTTTTTATGACTATTTTATCACTATTAAAATTTTAAGTTTTTTTTTTTAGACAAGTGATTAACGTTTTTCACATAGCTAAGATACTATAGTGGTCTTTGTGACAAGTGGCTGAACGCCATTCTAAAGTCACTATAGCCACATACACTGCTTTTTGCAAGGCAAAGAAATACTGAATGTCTTTAATCGAATAGGAGATGGTGATTTAAGTTTGTGAGCCTTTTATATTGCACTTTTTATTTTTGTGCTCATCTCTTCCCCATCCAGTGTATTAACAGGGGAAGCCTGAAGTAGTGCTTCTCTGAGCAGACTGTCGTTACACATCATGAGCTGTAAAACTGCAAGGGACTTCATTGGTGTTCCTGCTTACTAATCCAAAACTGCCAAAATCACTCTTAGTGGGGCCTGCAAAGGAACAGGAGGATGGAAGCACAACCTTGGGGCAGTGGTTTTAAGACTGGGTTGGGTATAAGATTTCCAGGTTTTAGAAACACAAAGGTCCTGGGGCAGAGAATGACCAACCCAGTGTGAGCTTTGAAACTGCGTTTGGCTATGGTCACAGAAATTACCACGATCATCATGGGTCACTGGAGAGCCTGGAGAATTGAGCAGAGAGAAACCTAATGAGGTTCAACAAGTGCCAGTGCAGGGTCCTGCACCTGGGGAGGAATAATCCCAAGTACCAGCACAGGCTGAGGGCCGATCTACTGGAGAGCAGCTTGGCCGAGAAGGACCTGGGCGTGTTGGTGGGTGAAAGCTGACCACAGGCTGGCAGTGCCCTTGCAGCTGGGAGGGCCAATGGTATCCTGGGGTACATTGGGAAGAGTGTGGCCAGCAGGCTGAGAGAGGTGATCCTGCCCCTCTACTCCACCCTACAGAGGCCACACATCAGGAGTGCTGTGTCCAGTTCTGGGCTCTCCAGCACAAGAATGACAAGGAGGTCGTGGAGAGGGTCCAGCAGAGGCCACAAAGACGATTTGGAGTCTGGAGTATCTCTTAGGAGGAGAGACTGTGAGAGCTGGGCCTGCTTAGTCTGAAGAAGGCTGAGAGGGGATCTCATTAATGCACAGAAGTATCTCAAAGGCGAGTTCAAGAGGGTGATGCCAGACTCTTTTCAGTGATGCCCAGCGACAGGGTGAGGAGCAATGGCCAGAAGCTAACACCCAAGAATGTAAGGGAGAACTTCTTTATGTAGAGGGTGGCAGAGCACTGGAACAGGCTGCCCAGGGAAATCGTGGAGCCTCCCTGTCTGGAGACGTTCAAAACCCATCTGGAGGCATTCTTGCGTCACCTGCTGGAGGTGACCCTGCCTTCGCAGGGCGGTTGGACTTGATCACCAGAGAGTTGGAAAGGACATAACAATTCTGCGACTCTGTGGGAGATGTGCCTCGTCTGGAGACGGGGCTGCGCTGTGACACGGGAGCTTCAGAGGAAGCCCAACACACACAGGAAGCGAGCGGCTCGCAGGGGAAGGAGCAGATTTACTTGACGAGGAGCCAACCCAGCGCCCAGGCCGCCATAGGCGCCGCCTCAGCCCCAGCGCGCCCGCGCGGGCGGCGGCGCGGTGACGTCAGCGCGGTGAGCGGGGCCGGGCATGGCGGCGGCGCGGGGCGGGCGCGTCCCGCGGGGGTGCGGGCGCTGCTGATCGCCGCGGAGCGTCCTGCAGGTAAGGGACGGAGCGGGGAGTGCCCGGACACGCTCCCTGCCCGCCCCTCTGCGTGTCGGGGGCAGGAACGGCTCCCGGCGGAGCTGCGGGCAGCCGGGACTGCCTCGGCTCGCTGTAAAGCTGGGGCGGCCGAGGTGGCTTGGTCGCTTGGTCCTGTGTCCTTCCAGTGCTCGGGAGTGTTGGGTTTATAGCGATGGACGGGGGACACCGCCGGTGTTTTGTACTTTAATTGCTTGCATATATCCAGAAAGTATGTCGGTAATTCTCTTTGCAGAAGCCTTGTTCTCACTGGTGCAAAATCTCGCTTTAATTGTAAGGACTGGCCGGAATTACCCTCATGAGGGTAACTCATGAAGGACACATTTTCTCTGTGTCACAGTGGGAAGCATAATAGCTCATATTGGGCTCTATGGTTTCCTGTTTGTCTGTGGAAGATATTTCTAGCCCCTTGCAATGTGTGAGGTAACAGGGCAGCCTGCGTGTCTCAGTTCTCAAAGCAAAGTCAGGAAACCTTAACTTGCCGAGTTACAGATTTGGTGTAACACGTACCCNGAGGGGATCTCATTAATGCACAGAAGTATCTCAAAGGCGAGTTCAAGAGGGTGATGCCAGACTCTTTTCAGTGATGCCCAGCGACAGGGTGAGGAGCAATGGCCAGAAGCTAACACCCAAGAATGTAAGGGAGAACTTCTTTATGTAGAGGGTGGCAGAGCNCTCTGCGTGTCGGGGGCAGGAACGGCTCCCGGCGGAGCTGCGGGCAGCCGGGACTGCCTCGGCTCGCTGTAAAGCTGGGGCGGCCGAGGTGGCTTGGTCGCTTGGTCCTGTGTCCTTCCAGTGCTCGGGAGTGTTGGGTTTATAGCGATGGACGGGGGACACCGCCGGTGTTTTGTACTTTAATTGCTTGCATATATCCAGAAAGTATGTCGGTAATTCTCTTTGCAGAAGCCTTGTTCTCACTGGTGCAAAATCTCGCTTTAATTGTAAGGACTGGCCGGAATTACCCTCATGAGGGTAACTCATGAAGGACACATTTTCTCTGTGTCACAGTGGGAAGCATAATAGCTCATATTGGGCTCTATGGTTTCCTGTTTGTCTGTGGAAGATATTTCTAGCCCCTTGCAATGTGTGAGGTAACAGGGCAGCCTGCGTATCTCAGTTCTCAAAGCAAAGTCAGGAAACCTTAACTTGCCGAGTTACAGATTTGGTGTAACACGTACCCTGGTAGTTGTTCCTCTGACAGAAGGGTACAGGAGAACTTTGCAGTTGCATGTCCTGCTTTTGACAAACAGAGCCTGAATTGCATCTTTTCTTATTATTGCGACCTTGCCAATAAAATACTAATAGGCAAACAAGAAAACCCTTAACTCATCACTTTGTCGTAGTGCCACCTGCTCTGCCAAGATCCTGTGCCAGGATCCTCTTCTAGCAGGATCTAGATTGCTGTTGCACACACAGGAAGTTCAGATAGCAGGCTGCTGGAATGTAGGTTTCATTTTCGTGGGGTCTGCTATTGGACTGTACAATGGTAAAGGCAAAATTATTGTTTGATTTGGTCTTTATTTTCTCCTTTTAAAAATGAAATCAATATAATTTTCCTGCAGAGATAAAAGTGAATTTATGGTAGTATCCCTTGAGAAGGTCAAAGGGCAAAATAGTTGTGCAGTGTTGGCATGTGATGTTCTCTGAATTGTATTCTAGATACTGGTCTTAAGTGAGTCAGTTAACACCCATCTTGTCCAAATCTCCCAACAAGATAAGCCCGATGTTGCAAAATGGACCATGCTATTTAATCATTGCAGAAGATAAACAGGCCACAGACTTTGGGGTTTTGGTTTTGTGTTGTTTTGGAGTCTTTTTCTGTTTTTTTTTTTTTTNTTGAGAAGGTCAAAGGGCAAAATAGTTGTGCAGTGTTGGCATGTGATGTTCTCTGAATTGTATTCTAGATACTGGTCTTAAGTGAGTCAGTTAACACCCATCTTGTCCAAATCTCCCAACAAGATAAGCCCGATGTTGCAAAATGGACCATGCTATTTAATCATTGCAGAAGATAAACAGGCCACAGACTTTGGGGTTTTGGTTTTGTGTTGTTTTGGAGTCTTTTTCTGGTGGTTTTTTTTTATTATTT
>VYZR01062854.1:8458-21508 GCA_013400675.1 Oxylabes madagascariensis
AACCGTCCTGAACTTTCTGTGTTTAATAGTAGGCAGGATGATCTGCAAAGTCAGCTGTGGACACAAACCAGTCTCATGTTGGTTCTCTTGCCTCTGACCTGCAAATAAGACAAGGTGAACAGCTAAATGGGCAGGGCTGGGAAAAGCCAGGCTTTAACAAAGAAGTGGTGAAAAGCATCTAGATTTTCTTTCACTGAAGCATTTCTAAGTAGCAACAAAGAAGACAGATGCTGAAGCTGTGGCTTGTCATCTTGATTGCCGTAGGCTGATTCTGTCACCAAGTCATTTGACTGGGCTCCTCTCCCGCTCATCTACAGTCGAACCATAGCACTCTTCCCTCACTTCTGAAGGGTGTTGTAAAGCTTAATTAGTACAAAGCCCTTTGAGCAGAGATTAAAGGAGAGCAATGCTGGATGTTCCTCCTCCTCTGACTTTAGGTTTGAGGCTGATACGGAGCATTGCCCTTCATCAGCTGGTGCCACTCTGGTGCCACATAAAAGGACAGGCTGCTCTCAGAAAAACCTACTTGTGATGGACAGGAGTTCCAGATTCACCCAGCAGTTCCCCAGCTCCATTTCAGCTGGGTCCAACTGCAAATGTTGCATTGGTAGGAAAGCGCAGAGTTAGGCATATACTGAATCCACCTGGACAGTAGGAATAATCCTGGGAATGCAAGAGATTTCCTGAGGGACATCCTCAGCAAAATCCCCTTGTCTTGTAGGAAATCACTGGGTGTGTTTTAATTAAATCCCCAAATAAATAAATCAATACTTTATTTTTACAAGGTTAAATGGAACCTGTGGACACCGTGATATTTAAAGCACATCCTGGAATTTCACCCTGAAATAATTCAATGAAACAGCAGTCACAGGACCAAGGGGTTTTTAATACATCATTGTATAATAAAGTCACTGGAAAATGGATGTGAAAATTTGGGCTGATAATTCCTGCTGGTGAATGATGTAGAAAATACCTAAAGAGGTCCTAAAAGAAAGCAAGCAGAATAATGAAGAAGACGATGGGGCATCTGCATAAATGTCACAAATGGGAGCTGCTAGAAATTCTTTCATGTAAATCAGGAATAATTCCCAGAGATCATTAGTACTACATAGGTAAATACCAGTGAGAAATCAGAATCAGGACCAGGGTATGGATAAGAAGTCAGAGCAGGCAGATAAACATTAAAAGGTGAACGTTTTTGGCTGGCTGTACTGATGTGTTCTAATTAATAGCAGTAATAGGATTCACACAGCTAAATCCCTGCATATCACAGTGAAAATTTACTCCTGATGCCTGCCTGAAAGAAGATGGGTGGGGGAGGAGGAAGGGAAGGAAAGAAAGTAGAAGAATAATAAAATGACATTTCACCCCACTCTTTTAGAGGAATCATCTCATAATTACTGAGCGGGATTGGCAACACCTTTTAATGTTAGATTTTCTTTCTTTTTCTTTTTTTTTTTTTTTTCTGTAGACAGGGTAGTAGGAAAGGAGGGAGGGAAGGAGGTGAAGTGGAGGATTAGTCTGGGTAAACAATGAAACCTCAGTCTGGATGGTTTGAAACTCAGGATAATCCTAGCAAGTTGGGTGCTCTGCAGTGGGATAGTTTGAAATGTAAATGTGACATCCTCCTTGGTAAATTAACAAGACATGACTGCAGGCTCTCCTTGTTACTACAGTCACATTCAAAGAGTTACTCGTTCTCTCTCTCTTCTCATCTAATGCTATGACAATAGACAGTCACTAGGAGTCTGCTTCAAATAAATATCAAATCAAGCCTTTATCATATCCAGAAGTGACATATGCACTGAATTATCTTTTATTCATTTTACACAGAGTTTTGTTGCTATGAACACCATAAAACATGATGCAGCTGGGATGCCAGCCCCTCTCCCCCATCCCCATAACACCAATTTCTTGCATGCTTCCACAGAAAAATGGGCAGAAGGTATCTACCTCATGATTAGGAAGCAAAACTTTAAATTTTATTATTGCCATTGCCTAAATGGAGATGATTGATCATATTTTTTTCCTGAGCATCTTTGAGGGATTTTTGAAATTTTTATTCTGTTACTTTAAAAAACATTGAAAAAATACCCTCACTTACCATAAAAATGCCCTGACTATAACAATCATGGGCAAATGCCAGATGACAGGATGTGACATCTATACCGTACAACTCCTGGTAATTCCATCTGTCCAGAACATAGAGGCACATTCTCCTGTTCAAATAGAAATGAATGGTAGCATTTAAACTATTATTGTAACGTCTTTATTGCTTCCTGTTTTTTCAGGAGAGACCTGAGAATGGGCTGTGGAGATGGCTCTTGCTCTGTGTTTTGTCTCACTCTTAGGGCTGTTTAGTGCAAACTTGTCTGTGGTCCCTCGAGGAAGGTCGCCAGGGAATAGCTGCTATACACTTATCACAACCTTATCACAACCTGTCTCTACTCGATGCCTTTTTGTCTCCAACATGCCTTCTAGCCTCTTCTCAGCCTCCAACTCGCTGTTAGACTCTTTGGAGACACGCCAGAGTGGGAACAGCTAGCTTTTCACAACTTTGTGGTAAGAATTTATTCTTCAGAAGGGTTGCAGGGCGCTTCTTTCATTACCAAGTGTATAGGCAGTGGTAAAGTGATTTTCTTTGTGAACTTTATCAATAGCTCCACAATTGTGATAGCCCAGCATTTCAGAGACGAAATACATTTTAATAGAATATTTTGAGGGTATCTTTTTCTCTGAACCTGAAAGCTGCCTCACTGTGTTGCTTATAGCCCACAAGCTGTCCAGAGGAAGCTTCCAGCCACATTTGCTGCATTATCTTAGACAGCCATGCAGACATTGCCTCAGCAAACCCTCCTTTAAACTTGTGACATCGTGGTGCACTGCATGCTCAAGCTTGGACATCCCCACCAGAAATAAATGGTGATCTTTGCAAAGCTCTAATGAGTATTATTCTGGTTGTACATATCTGCAGTAAAGAGATAGCTGTTTCCTGCCGGTGGCATTGGTATTACTTTTCACATGTATTTTAAAAATATGACAGAGATCAAGGTGTCTGAAAATAAATTCTCAGAAAGAAAACCCTACCAATGCTTTAGCACACTCATTAATCTCTCAAAGCTAGATTGCTCCACAACAGAAGCTGGCCAGTTATCAACAGCAATTCTTTCCCAGAGGGTTTCATATAACTTAAGCCTTACCCACATGCTAAAATAGTTTCAATTAAATATTACTTTCCATATGCTCACATAAATCCTCACGTGTCTCAACAGAGATTTTTTTCCATGGTGATTTTATGTGCTTCCAATGTAGTCATTACTTCTCTTCAACAGTGAAATCTGCTTTCTGTATTGTGAGTGAGGTATCTAACCGATACAAGCTCTCAAATGGTTGCTAAAATTTAAGCTTTCTATGTCTTTTGCTAAACTAATGAGCATATTTGGATACTCCCAGCAACAACAACAGTGCCATAATAATACCAGGTCCTTAAGTAATGAAGGATCACAAACATCCCTAAGAAATTCCAGGAAAACCTGCCTCTTGTGTGGTAATTCAGGTAGCACTGCCCATCTCCGAAAGGCTGTTCAAAGATCCCTTAATGCAGTACTTTTGCCATGTGCAGGATTCTTGGTGTTTCCCTGCAATCAAGAATATAATGGAAGAGTTATCACTTTGTAAAACATAATTTCTGCATTTCTGGATACCTTGTTTAACATTGTTTTTGTGTAAAATAGATGCTATGTCCACAAAGGACATTTGAGAGCATCCAAGTTCAAAAGACCCCTAGTAATACTGACATTCCCAGTCCTGCAAAAGGGAATGGGATGTACACACCTCTAGACAGAAGCAAGGCAATGGTGGCTCTGTGCTGATAGAAACCAGCCTCATTTGCACTACAGCAACTCATCACAACACATACCAATTGGTGTTAAAGGGTTTTGGGAAAAAAGGTAATCACATTTCCTGGCCTGGTTAGCTGTGGTAGCAAAACTTAATCCAGTTAAAAAATTCATAATAAATCCTGCATTACCTAGAGAGTTAGTCTTTGAGTTTCAGGGCTGCAGACAAGACAGTAAACTAAGGACAATGTTTTCTGACTTCATTACCTGATCAAATGCCATTTAAAATTCTTTTGATCTTCTCTCAAAGGGAAGACATGAATTTCCGTATTTAAGTCCTTGTAAAAATAATGTGGGTGCTAGAGATCTGCAGCAGTTCCACTGTTTAAATAGAACATCCCAATTCATGGCTTGGAAAGTCTGTTTTAAGTCCCAGAGTGGCTTAGTTGGCAAGCCATTCAGAGCCAAACCTACACTCACCTGGGTGCCTCACTCAACCATGTATGAAGTTGTTTTAAGTGAGCTTGGCTTCTCAGTGCATCTGTAGTGTGCTCAAGCTGAGTAACTCTGCTCTTTCTAGGTAAGTCTACTCAGCACAGCATTGTCATGAGTGAATGAACTCTCCTGATGAACCTGTCCTTTTGTCTCCTTCATGTGATGCTTTGCTGTGGCCAATAGCACTTGTGATTCCTACAGCAGTTGCAGACCCTCTGCGCCATGCCTTACCTGGCTTTTAGAGTACTGACAATGCCACAGAGGCCATATGCTGTGAGGCTGAACTAATGCGCATTTGTAAAAATAACCCTTTGAGATCTGAGGAGAGAAAGAGCTTACAGAAATGCAAAGTAGAATAGCCTGTCTCTGACCACTGCTGTTAATAGTTCCACTATTGATTTCAAACATAGTGGTTTTAATTCATAATTGAAATTTGCCCTTGTGTTTGACAGGAAATGGGCAACATCAGAGAAAGCATTGAAGTGACTATGTGCACTTACTACTAGAACATGCAGGTTGACAAGTAGTTTTAGAATTCAAAAAGAATTTTTAATGTGATGTCCTAGCACAGTAGTTGATTCATCTATACCAGCTTGTGATCTGCAAGATAAAAATGCTGATTAACTATGATGCAAGAGCGCTTTAAAGTAGAACCCTTTGATTTCCATATTTTCTGACAGACATAAACTAGTTATTGAATAACATTTGCATGATTTGTCTGTCTTATATCCTTAATTAAATTAGAAGATTTAAAGGAAAATGTATTATTTATAATGCTTTTATGTAACAGGATTTCATCTTAGCCTGTTGAGTATTTATTTATGGAAAGTACAGCTATTTTGACAGAATTTGATACTGTCCAAAACCTGAAAAAAGAGAAAAGAAGGGAAAATATAGTCAGGAGTACATAATAGCATCTCCTTGATACAGGAATATATGAACGGCAACAAGAAGAGTCTTATGAGGATCTGTATTTGACAGATATTTCATCCTCTGCAATCTTTTTCCTCTCATGTTCTGCTGTGCTGCAGCTAAAAGTTTTTTGCTTTCCCCACACCACACAGAAATGCAACTGACCAAAGAAGTAACTAGTTTTCACCTAGGATTTTGGACATTGTGATCAGATAATGAAGTTAAAACCAGAATAGCATATTGCCAATGAAATGAAAAATATTATAAATACTGGCATCAAATGAAAAAGGGTTCTATAGTAGATGACTTTCAAAGAAATACACTAGTCCTCAAACACCATTTAAATGGCAGGGACAAATCTATTTTCTGTTTGGAAAGATACTGCTAATTGTAACATTAGAAATTTATTATCTTTAGTCCACAAGATCATTTCCTGGCCTCACTTATTCATACTGCAAATTATCCCTCCTTGCATGCCTGGATGGACTTTTATCCGGTTTTCCTAATTTATATTTTCATAAATGGTTATCTGACATTCACTCCTATACTCTATATCAAACAGTACCTAAAATGATTTACAAATCTCATAAAATCAAATGTCTCTTTTCATTGACTTGTACAGGACTTTAATATTGATATGACTTCATTAAATTTGGCTTAGTTTGATCTTTTTCATTCTCCTGTCTCCCTCAATGCTTAAAAACTAAATGATAGATTTGGAGTTCACTGGGCAAAATGATTTGATTTGACATCCATGTTCCAATAAACATAATACTGTCATTGTCTTTTCCTTTGGAGCAGGATTAAGCATAGGACTACCGATATTTGGATATGCCAGTATTAGTCCTTAGCAAAATGGATAACAAATGGATAAGGACATGGGGAAGACAGATACAACTGGAAAGAAAAACTATAAACAACCGTTACTTGGTCTGCTGCACAGCAGAGAAAATAGAAAATTTGAGTCCAATCACTTTATAAGATCTCCTCCTGTCAAAACCACAGCAACACTGGTGGACAGTGTTTCATTGGACTGGGAACCACCAGGTAGATTCCCTGTTTCTGTCACTTTGAGATCCTGTGGAAAAGCTGGGTAGAGGATTGTGCTGGTTTAGAGCTGATGGTAAAAACCTATTAGTGATTGACTCTTAAGACTGATGGCCGGGTTAATTAAATACACTTCTGGGTCACGCATAGGCTTTAAACCAGCCCGGGAGGCCGGGGGACTTTGTTTTCCTCGCGACTTCCAGCGGGTAACATCGCTCCAAGGACCGGCTCAGGCCTGCTAGGCCCTGCTGCTCCCCGCTCCTGGGGGGAGCCGGCTCCGGCCTGGCCGTGCCTCCGGCCCCCATCGGCTCCGTGCCTCTGGCCCCCATCGGCTCCATGCCTCTGGCCCCCATCGGCTCCATGCCTCTTGCCCCCATTGGCTCCATGCCTCCGGCCCCCAAAGGCTCCGTGCCTCTGGCCCCCATCCGGGCCCATCGGCTGCCAGCAGGGGAAGGGCAGGCTGCAGCTTAGCATCAGCTGGTTTTAAAGCCTACCCCGACAGCTACGGGCCCGGTTGGGCCAGGCCTGCCCCGATTGTCACTGAGGGGTGGGCAGGGCCCCCCCCTCCTCCCCCCCTCCTCCGGTGACTTTTCCTGGTTTTAGACTCCATCAAAACAAAGAACTTCAGATAAGATCTTTCTGGAGTTTTGACTTTATTTTTCACATAATGTTCAGATAGATATTCCAGTGATCTGCCTCTTTGCATTTATTCCACAGCTCTTCTTCTTGGCCTTTCTCCTTGTTTTCTTTCCCCGTCATGTTCTGTCATCTCCTTTTCATGATATTTAAAGGTAACTAATCTCTTCAGTTTCAACACATGTGAAATGAAACAAAATTAGTGTTTACCTTGTCAGTTGATCACGGTGTTAGTGTATCATGCCCCTCTTTCACATCTCTTTGTTCAGGGCAAGTCCGTTTTTCAACAGTTAAGAGTCAGGACTGGGGAACAGAATTCCTAAGGGACCAGAGGTAGGTGAAAACAGGAGGAGAAACAACCTCTGAGACTGAGGAGTGCCAAGGAGAGGTACCACAGGACACATAATCAGACAGGCAGCTCTCAGACCTCCTTGCCCAGTGAGCCCAGTCTGTCCCTCTGACCTTGACACGCAAGCCCCAAGCACCATTTCTTTGCACATATTAAAGGACAGTGGAATAATTGTTCTGAAACAAAATCACTTTTAATTGGAGAAATTTGTCTGCTCTCGAGAGAATAATCTGCACTGCAGGAATGGTAAAGTTTTTCTGCTAAGTGATGACAGTATATTTTTCCATGCAGCAATCTCTAAATAGTTCTTCGTAGGTCAAACATAACCCAAATGATCTGCATGAAGACAATTCTGTGAAATGGAGTGCTTCCAGTTAAACCAATTCATGAGGAACTCACATTAAGACATTTCTGTGAAGAGAAACTGAACCGAAACAAAAAAACAACTGGTTCAGGCCCAACAGGATGAGCACATATATGACTCAGAAGACAGTAGAATACACCTGGTTTTGACAAAGCTTGACTTTAGCTTTTGGTTAAGTCACTTCCCTCTTTTGGTCTCATTTCCCAATGTGTAGAGAGAGGCTACTGAAATTTATTTTCCTTCCAAAGTGCTTTTAGTTTCCTGTCTGAAGGTTTTCATTAAAGGCTGGCTGATTACACTTCAAGTCTATATATTTTGAAATTTCCATATCAAAACCAGATTAATTAGTCTGTGTTAGTTTGCTGTCTCTCAATAGTGGTCAATGATTGATTCATCAGGAATTCAAGAGTTTTACAATGCACTTAATGCATTATAGATAAAAATAATTCCCATAAGAGAACATTTCTTCCTGGCTCAAACTGGTGATCAGCTTACGCTTTGAAGCATGTAGGCTGATAGCCCTTGTAATTTTATCCTTCCGACTGTAACTGCAGAAGCTTTTTTTACAGTATTCATATGTGTCTAATCCTTTTTTGGAATCTTGCTAAGCTAGGTTGCCTCAATAATTCACTTTGCCTTTGCTCAGGTTCTGATATAGGTGAAGATTTACAATATTCAGGACTGGTTCCAAAGCTCAGCAACTTGGTTCTTCAAAATTCACAAAGAGCCTTGCCTGAAGGTTATTAGTCATGGCTTCTTGTGATTATACAGAATAAAATAAGAACATTAAACAGCATCCCAAGTTTACCAGTATGTTTACTGTATAATGCAGTGGCTTGTTTACAAGATACAACAAATGAACACACATCTATTAACAAAAATTAATGATGAACAATTGCTGTAATTTCTCCTTGCTTGAAAAACACCTATTGCAAATAAATTGGGTTAACAGTAGTTTGCTGATTGGCTTTATCTCTCAAACAAGAAAATGAACAACATTAATGAATTCACTTCGGTAACATTAAGATTGTGATATAAGAAACAATAAAAATTTATGGGCTGT
The DNA here is from genome assembly GCA_013400675.1 of Oxylabes madagascariensis. Taxonomy (NCBI): domain Eukaryota; kingdom Metazoa; phylum Chordata; class Aves; order Passeriformes; family Timaliidae; genus Oxylabes; species Oxylabes madagascariensis. The sequence goes on from VYZR01062854.1 coordinate 17,164, forward strand.
TAAGGGGTGTGGGTGTAAGCAAACTTAAACTAGAGGAGATTTTTGTCCTAGATGTTGTGTAGACATTGCACCTCAATTCCTGATGTCCGTATTTGCAGTGGCATTGTAGAAATGGCTTAGTGAAACAACAAGCTATTTGTCTATTCTGCTGAGGAATCTGTAAAGCACTTGTGTTGGTGAGTAGAAGCTGAATATAAGAATGCAAATATTTATCATTGACATGCAAAGACTGGCAGAAATCTGTCCTATAGAATATGCATGGAAAAGACTATTACCTGTTCCCTGTGTCTACACATGCAGTTACAACTTGATGTTTTATGAATAGGTCTTCTCAGACACAAGTGTATATTTTAAAATAAAGAGGATGGTCAGAAAGATATAAATGAAAGAAATTAATAAAAAGAATGGAAGCACAAGGACTTCCGTTCAAAGACTCCAGCTTTAGGGAATTTTAGGGCTCACCCTTGGCTGAACATTCTTCCTTGCCTAATATATAGAAGTTTGACTTTGACTTCCAGTGGAGACAAACGCTTTGGTTTGGAAAATATTTTAAAATGCCAACATGACCATTTCCTTTTTTGAATGGATTAAGTAAAATATACCTTATTCAAATAGATGCAAGAAACACCTTTACAGCCACTGCTTGCAGACTAACACCAAAGAGGTTTCAGGAAGTTCAAGCCTTTTTCTAGAGCCTAGACTGAACTATATCAAGAAATTCAGCAACAGAATGCAAGACTGAGAAAAATGATGATAAAAATTTTGATAGATAACTCCTTCAGGATTTGGGAACTTATATGGCAGTATTTTACTCTCACTTCATCTGACGTCTCTTCTGTACACACATAAATGGTAAGTCTCTGTGCTGTGAACAAAAAAAGCCTCTTTCCAATCTAGTTAATTTCTAGTTAGATACTGGTAAAACAGAACCCTAAGGAAGTCTGCACAAAGCCAGGAAGCAATCATCTCTTTGCTGAAGACATAGAAGAGAAGGACCAGCCCCTGAGAGTGAACGCTGTGGCAAATTAACCAGGGGTCTGAGGCATCTGAACATCATGTGCACTCATACATCATTTTCATAAGAGATCTCTTATGATTCTTTGTGCTAATTTCCATCTTCTGTCACTTCCCTCTCGTCATGTTTCCATTTATATGTTCAGGGCAAACTTTTGTGTAGCAATCCTGGAGAATTAAATTGTATAGACATATCCTATGAGTACTTCATGGTATGAGTACTTCAGTAGTCTGAAACCTCCCCATTTAATGGGCCATGAACTCACCCCCGTGACTGCTTCAGAGAAATCTAAGCTTATGTGTTGTGTCTTCTGCTTGAGTCTGAAATTCCACGTAATATCCACTTTTCTCTTGCGATTATTCTAATAATTTTGAATATACTAATGAAATAGGCTGACACTACAAAATGCATTTCATAATAGCCACCACACAGGGTGGCAGGGAATCATTCTGGGCACCTACTCACTAGTAAGCTGCATATTAAAAGTACTTAGAGATAATTTGTTTTGTAATTGTTTTAATAAAATGGATTTACAATAGTTTTCTAAACACCATACAGACACAGAGTTTCCAAAAGAGGGCCACTGTGTCAAAAAAGTGGTCTCACAAGCAATGGTTTGACCAAAAATCATTCCTAAGCTCAGAACTGATAATCATGAGGCAAGTCAGATTTTCAAAATAGTGCAAGAACCAAAGCAATATATACCACTTACGGTGACTGTCACAGAATTCAGTGATGAAAATGTTTACATGAGCACATAATTGCTTTCTGAGAAATGGCTAAATAAAACCTCCTGCCTAATATTTATAATGTTAATGTTGCCATTCTAGTGTCACTCTCTGCTTCTCTCTGTGGGACTGAATCCTGCATCCCAAAACCAGAGCCTTGCCAAGCCTGCTGGCAAGATCCTGGGGATACTCTGAAATGACCAGTCTGTCTGAGAGAGACAAATTAGGCAGCACTTCAGAAGCACTCTACAGAAAGCATGGTAGGTTACAGGAAATCTCTAATCTAGCTATATGAAATCTGCTAAGAGAGAAAATGCCAGGTCAAGCTCTGAAACAGCTGGAATCATTTGTTTTTCCTTGGTCCTAGGACTACATACCAAGACCCTGAAATCCTCTGCTGTGAGTCTGACTTAGCATCAGGAAGGTGAAAAGTTTGCTTTACAGCAGCCATGACGATGTGTAAATATTAAACCCAAATCCTCTTTAAATCAAATCAAGTTTTCCCCATGTAATTTTCGATGTCACTGAAATTCATACAGATTGTAAAGGAATGGAAAAGGCTGTTCATTGTTTATTAATGGAGCACAATTACAGGTATAAAAGGAAACAATTTTCTTAATGTTTCTTTTGCTCCTGGAATGTGATTGATGGTTGCTGTTACTAAAACAACAAAGAAAAACCACTTAATGACAAAATAATCTTTTTGTTAGGCTGCAAAGGTGTCACAGGGATTGTATTCCTCTAAAGCACACATTCTTTCTATAAGATTCTCAAAGGATTTCAGAGCTTCATTAGCAATCTGTTCTACATAAAGGAACCTAACACAGGGAGGGAACAGAGGTGCACTAGGGATCCCGGGTGGAAAAAACAAATAAAAAGAAAAAAAGGAAAGAAAAGGGAAAAAGGAATTGGTGTACTGAAAAGACCAAAAAAGTTACATTGCAGTTATCGCTGTTATCTGTCCATCCATCTCCACTATTAATTACTTCATTACATGAAACCACTTTTAAAATGAGGTTTGATGAATAGAATTGAATACTGAGATTGCATGTGAGAATAAGAGAATGGACTCTACTTCCCTTTTGGTGCTGTGTTTCTATGACTACTGCAGAGACTAGGAATCAGATAGAACCAATCTCCTTTGTGAGAGAGCCACAATACGAAGGTACCACCAAATATAATTCCCTCCTGTTACAAGGCATGGACTTTGTGCCATGCAATGAGTAAATAGCATTGGTTGTAATAAAGATTATTGGGAGAAAAGCAGCAAGCTTAGATCATTATCATGAGAACATTTTCCTGATTTGTGAAATGTTTGTGCCAATGTTTACTGCTGTACTTTTTCTCAATGTAATTGTTTACTACTAAAACCAATCTCAAATAGAAATAAATGTTTTAAGCTTACTAGGTGGTGAGGGAAAAGTAGCCACAAAGTCATTTCTTAAAAGGAGATATTGTACTTATCCCAATATTAATATCTTCACAATAGTCATTATTTTATGGGACAAATGTCTCAATGAATCATCCTTATTTATTGTGTTATGGTAAGCCTTTGGCATATATCTAGAGATGTTGACTACCTCTTAATTTTCATTGTCAGTAAAATGTAAGCCATTGTTATCACTGCAAAATGAACACAAAGGAGAATTAAGGACTTTGAAGCCAATTGATTTTAGTTGGGTGTATTTGAGTAAGCACTTGTCATTGAAGGTAGCCCTTGACCATTACCTGGCTCCCCTGAACTCAAACTAAGCCACTCACACTTCACTCTTGAAGAAGGAATATTTATTTTATTCCTTTGTCCACAGTGAAAGATCAGCATCTGCCTGTGCAGCTCAGCACTCGGAAAGCAAGGGGAAGGAGTTTTGGCACTATTTCTCCTAAATGACGGCTTGAGTGCCTGAGCCCGCCTTGCAAAGGTCTCAGAGGTAGCTGGAGATAACATAAGAAGACAATGTGAGTAATATTTTCACCTGAGATATCCTAAAGGAACCTCCCTTTTCTTGGGCAAACTTGCTGGTTACTTTCTATTCTTTTACCTTCCTCCAACCTAGAAAAGCAGAGCCATGCAAATGAAAAAGCAGAGAATATTATTTTCTCTGAAAACATCACATAATTCTGTCTCCTGTTGCTGGTTTGCTAGGTACCCCTCATGAAGACTTTTGACCACGGGGCATACCTCACATTAAGCTACGACAAACTGAGAAAAATTACTCAATAACAGCATGCCCAGAGTTTACAGATACATTGATGAAAAATTGAACATATGATCAACTGGGGTGACATTAAAAATATTGAGAGGCACTTTACATCTGTCGTGGTTTGAGCAGAAAGTGAGTTTTCAGGAAGTTACAGGGTATGTCTACGTGAACTTCCAGGGGTTAAATATCGGAAACTCCCAAGGAACCTCCCTTTTCCATCCAGGCAGCTGAACAGGTAAGAGGGCTGGTCCTGGTTCGCCATGCGGCCCCCGAGCCTGGCGGCCCGGCCGGCCCTGCCGCCCCTGCTGCGGGGGGGGCAGCCCGGGACCGGTTGTGCTCTTCCCACCTGCCCACATGGATTGCTGGCAAAGCAGAAAGACAGGCTGCAGCTCAACATCCAG
>VYZR01062904.1:0-21933 GCA_013400675.1 Oxylabes madagascariensis
AAAGAGACCAAAGCATAAACCCCCAAAACAAATAGGTTCAAATTTAACCTCCAATGCTCATAATTGTTTCATTTATGACACTCTGCCTTGTAGTTGAAACCCCCATTCTTCTCCAGAACATGACTCCTGTTAGTCTAGGAGAAAACCCAGTCTTTGTTGTGACTTATTTTGACAGCTTTAATATCATTTCCCACCTGGCATCTGGAAAGTTTTCCATTTTCACTTTTCCACCCAAGTCTCACTTTTGTTTCCAAGTATGTGTCGCGTTCGCACCGCACCTGTCAGCGGTGTGTGTGCCTTAGCGCCGGGCTGCAAACACGCACGCCTTCCCTTTGCTCCTACCCCAGGGACAATCACTACCTTCAGCACCTCTTTTGCAGCGAGATATTGCCCCTCTCAATAATGACAGCACCAAATAACCTCCTTCACACCATCACCTGCTTCAGAGAAAGCGGAGATACTTTTACAATCTTCTAATTCATCTGGCTCCTTTAAACCTTGCTCAGGTCTTGAAGCTGTCACTAAATGGTTGAAGTGTTTTTGCTGTATTTTCTGATGCTCCTTGTTCTTTTGGTGTCCCACTTTCACAAATATGAAGCATTTCTTCAGAGACCACCAAAAACCTTAATTAAAAAAAAGAAAGCACATCAGCTAATGAGTGAGATAAAAAGTTATGTTCTTTTTGATGCTGTTCTAAGCAACTGAATCTTGCAGATTCAGAATTAAGTCAGTGCTTCAGTGCTGGCCTGGAATATTCTCAGGAGAAAATATACAGTTTGATCACTTGGAAGGAAGAATATTATTAATTTTTTATTTTTTTCCCCCAGACCTCTGGTTCGGAGATGGAAGCTACAGTTTATTTTAGCAGACATCACCTAGGGATTCAGATCTGACTTGGATTTCTTGCCCCAAAGAACACAATTCTCTGCTCCCTATTGCTACAGTCATATAGAAACTAGTCAGACCTCAGACCCAGGAACATCAGAACATACAGTCCTACTTGTTTCCTTGCTGAATCTCCAAAGCAGAGAGAAGATGGGAGCACAGCACAGCAAAGCCAGATGGAAATCATGCTGGAGGGTATTGATTGACTAGTGTCTAGGCAGGCTATAAATTCCCACTTCTCATGCAAAGAGGAGGGTGAGCAGAGCTGCAGAGCTGTCTCGGGGCACAGTGCTTGGACTGTGCTGTTCACGCAGGATCAGCTAAATTCGGGTTGTGCCTAAGGCACAGGGAAAGCCAGGCTTTGCTTTCTCTCCAATGCTCATCTTGACTTTGAGGAGACAAGTCATCTCTTTAAATATGAGTGATTCTTGCAGCAGAACAAAAGCAACTCCTATTAAGTTAAAAGACTTAATGCTTTCGAGTATTGTCTATGCTCTTAAAATCCTGCTACATACTGTAAATGATTATAATTATATAGCATGACAAAAAAAACAACACCTAATAGACTACAGATGTGGGATATATAAAAGGGGAAGTATTTAACATAAGCTTATTGGAGCTGAAAGTACCAGGGATGATTGATTGCTTAGACACAAGTCAGGGAAGTGGTCTAAAAATTATTAACCATAATTGCAATTTGTCTATTAACTGTTTCATCTAACGTTATGATATATTTAGAAACAATCCTGCCATCCACTGATACACAATTTGCTGCTTGTGGCAAACAGCCGAGCTGCGTGCCTGGATCTGTTTGGAAGAAGGATGTTTATTGGGAAGCATATCACTTCTTCCATTTCAAAAGACATTAGTGTGGTTATACAGTTAACTACACCTCAGTGACTTCCACTGTTTTTACAGAATACTCTTTAATCCAATAGATAGCAAAGAAAGTTTTTAATACAACTCCCCTTAGTTAGTTATTATCGGTTTCTGTTGCTGTTTTTGCAGGGGTCGAAGAGTTAAAAGTTTAAAAGGCAGAAAGTTTTCCTCTTGTTTTGACTAAACCGGGGGAAACGTGCTGGAGCTGTGCAGAATTTGATTGCCAAACACAGAGAGAAAATACACAGTGAGAAAAGATAGTAAAGGTTTAACCCAGCTGATGCAAGAAACAAACTCCAAGGATGCCCATGTTTCCTTCTTTTATCACATTGTTAATCTTTAATCAGGAAAACAGTTCTGAGAACAGCTCTTCGTGCACAGCTGAGCAGACACCTAAACTTGGGAGTTAATAGGATCACTGAAGAATGAGACTATTAAATGATTGTCCTAATAAATCTGTGAGTGAGAAGTACAAACCCAGAGGAGTTCAAATTCTGCTTCCACGTGGATGTGCAGCAAGTACACGTTAAACCTTGCAAAATCAGCAGTAAGGAGGTGGTTGGTGGGTTCAGAAGAGCAGTGGGTTCTTGTGCACTTTTTTTTCACCTCAGATAACAAATCCTCTTGGGTGTTAAACTTTCCAAGGAATCCAAATCAACTTCTTAATTCAAAAATCTAAAGAAATCAAGAAAATGTAAGGGAATATTTAACAACTTGTACATTAATGTCACTTCACTGAACAGCAGGTGGTGTAGTCTGTGATATTTACCAGCAGAAATACCTTAAATCTTAGTTTTCTGCACTGCTACAATGTTGAACCATCACTTAAAGTCCACAACCAGATAGCCCCAGGCCTCTCCATCAGGAACTGGTAATGGAAATATACTGTAGCAGGCTGAGTTGTACATCTTTTCTGCTCCTGTAAGAAGAAACAAAGTCAATCTTACAGTCCTTGTAATCTTAAACATCAAGATGAGGCAGTGTCTAGAAAGCAGATGAGAATACCTGGGTGACACATTTTGTGAATCATAATTATTACTCCGTTCAGAGTTGCCTCTACAAACTGAAAGTCTCTTGATCTGTCATTCATACACATCTTTTGTTTAAGATCTTCTGGGCAGAGCACATTTATGCTTCACCCAAAATAAAAAAGGTACTTAATGCTATTTAGAGCAAATACCTGAACTCTACAAGGTTAGCAAGTGCATGGGGGTTTTTTTATTTTATTTGCAGAATACAAGTTGGTTGCTGTTCATTTGTGCATAGTGGTTTAAGCACACACATAAGAAGCTTCTCTTTACATAAACAGTATTCATATGCATATATATCATCCTGAATCAGTAAATTTGGAGACGGTTACAGATGGTCAGTCAAAGATGCACGTATAGCAGTCAGAATTCTGTCTTCCTAAAAGCAGAAGAAACAAAGCATGATTTCCAGGGTCCAGTTGAATTCCTGATCTCTTTACTGAGTGTTGTTTGTAGAAATAATCATAATTGCGGTATTTGTCTGGTAGGAACCATTTACACTGACCAAACAGAAGTGCCTTTACATGGAAAAAAACCCATTGTGGTCCACTGATGTTGCCTTATTCCTGTTAGAATGGTGCTAAGCAGGAGTGTACAGTATGTAGGATTTCACCTGACCTGTTAACACTTACATAAGCGTTTTCCAGTAAACAGAGGATTCGTTACAGGGATTATTGGTTTTTGTGCAATGTTGATTTTCCTCCAGCTGCCAGGTTCAAGAACCAAAAGGTATGTAGTGCTTGACATAGGCACATTTGCCTTCTGACCTTTAGATGTAGCTTTGGCTTTTATTCCTGCATAATCAGCTTTTCTACCATGTTGTTTGGTTTTTAGTGCTATAAAATGCTTGAAATATTAATCAAAGCTGTTTTCCTGGGAAAAAAAGTATAGAAAAAAATCTCACTTGAAACAGAAAACAGAGTTCAGCCCAAGTTGCTGCTTTTGTGTTGCCATCGAAGGAGAAAACAGTTTATAGTAAATGCTTTTCATTTCAAGTAAGAACTTACTGTTTGCATTACAGTAACCTAGAGAGAACCCAGCAGGGACTGTCTGTGGCACAGACAAAAATGAGAAGAGATAATGATCATGCCTAATTAGGTTTTAAGCTCCTCTAGCTGGGAACTATCAACCAAACTAGGAGAATTCATAAGTACAGGGAGAAATTGGCATTATCACCTCCCAGCCCCCTTCCTAGGAGATGATAAAGGCTCGGGGATGTAGTTACTTGTCTAAACTCAAATGAGAAATCCATAGCAGAGGAAGAAACAGAACCTAAACCTTCAGAATCTGCCCGCAATCTTACTGGTTAAAGCCATCCTTCTTCAAAGGGGTTGGGTCAAGAAGGATGTACAGAACTGTGACCAGTGGGTCAGACTGCAAGTAACAAGGGACTGAAATGTTGAGGGAGAACAAAGGTACATGGGAGGATTTAAAGAAAAGAGAAAAAAAAAGGATTTAAAGAAAAGAGAAACGAGAATTGCACAGGTAGAACTGGGCAACCCTGAAAAGGCAACTGCCAGCACATTGCTGCTAGCAGGCAAAGCATCGCAGAGAAATAATGAACAGCATGCAAGAGGAAGGAGCAAAGGCAGCCAGGGTTGTCTCATCCTAGAAAAAATAAACAAATTTAGAATATAAAAAGGTGCTTCCGTGTCATTTCTTTCGGCCTGAGGAGGTGAGGTCTGTGTAAAAGGGCACAGTTAGCCGAACACCAGTCATCCACAGGAGGCCAAAAACTCTTGAACAAGAGGTGCTTGAACTCATGTGCAAGGATTTGTCTGTTCCCTGCCCAAGTAGGAAGCAGGAAGTCCTTGACAGCTGCAAACACACACCTCTGTGGTAAAGAGATTTCAGTCCAGCAAGGGTGACCATTTTTATTTGCAAACTGGATTTGGAGCCATCTGGGCTTTATGTGACTGAGCAGATGCTGAAAGGTAAAGGGAAACACAAACCCTTTGCTGACCGTTTTTCACTCTGGTTAGTAGGTAGAATGGTTTGTCCCCTTCTCTCCTGGCTGTGGTTCTGCTGTTCATCCAGCAAAAAAAAACCAAACTGCAGTAACCATGCAAAAATCATAATTCTGTTGTGGCTAGGGTAAAGTCAGTGAAAGTCTTGGTGAGACCAAACTCTCCACATGACTGAGACCTCCTGCAGTAGATGAGAAGAGCTCCCAAGCAAACAAAATTACACATACCTGGCCACTGGTCAGGTACCAGTGGCTACAGAGCCCATTACTCACATATTCACACTGATCCTTGACAGGGTTGTTTTTTTTTAAAAAAAAAAGATGGTATTCCTTTAGGGAAGAGTCCACAGATTAGAGTCACAGCTCAAGAAATGTCTCCAGAGGAGTGACTGCTTATCAAAGTTAAAATTACATGTCTCAATCCCCTCTCCAGAGTTGAGCCTGTAAAAGTGAGCTTAAAAATAAAGAAATAATCATAACAATAATAGCTATTTTATCTGCCAAAGCAGAACAACAAGCATGAAACCAGTGTGCCCATGGTGTGATGTCAGCCTTGGCATGTACTGTGGCACAACCAGGACTTCCCCTAAAATATAGCTCAGGATTGAGCACTTGAGCTGATACTAAAGTAAGCATCAAAGGTTGGTGACTTTGTTTAGAGATCTTAGACATGTACCAGTACATCTTCCTGGCTGCTGAAATTTGCTTCCATTTGTCTTGAGAAATGTCTGTTGTCAAGCTGAAAATGCTGGGCAGGCTAATGGAAGTACAGTCTAATCGTGACAAACCTGGGTGGTTTTTCTACTCCTCTGCCGTCAGAACAAGCCACTTCATTTTGAACACGGGCCAAAAAAAATTACATCGCCTTTTGTAGGGATCCACAAACATTGTATCTTACAACCTGCCCAACCCGATTGGGATTTCCAGCCCCATGCATCGACTGGAGTTGGAAGGGAGGTAGGAAGGAGGAAAAGCACCGTACCCCCGGTTTGCCGCTACCTGTTGTGGTCGGTCACAGAGACTCAGTCTCCGGTGGCAGAGGCTCAGTCTCACGGTTCACGCAGCGCACGTGGAGAGGAGCGTGCAGCACATGTGGCAGGGCCCCCAGCCCTCCTGCAGATGGGTCAGCGCCGAGGAGCTGCCTGCAAGGAGAGGGGCTGTGAGGCGGAAATGTCGCGCAGGGTCTGGAATAAGCACTTGGCTCGCTCACGGACTCTTTTGCAACTGCGGGCAATTTGCACGGTTCACGTTTTCTTTTGGAAATTGAGAGAACAATCCCTGCCCTGCTCTCTGTGAGCTTGCAAGGGCTGCCCTTGGATCTGTGGCACCCAATCCAGCAGCTGCTGGAATGTTCTCAGTGTCAGCTGAGACAACTCCACCAGAGAAATAACAATCCAGGGGCAGTGCTCTCCCGTTAGTAGAACAGCTCAGAGAATCTTTAAAAAACCTACAGTTTTATAGCAATATACCCAAGTGCCAAACTCTTTGGAGGTGACAATATATAGGAGAATTAGCAATGGGAGGGAAGTAGAATTTCTGAGTATTATTATATGCCATTAACAACTTTCAGATCTCGCTGTGAGTGCTTTGTTGCACCTTGGTTTGTAGTGATGAGTTAAGCTTTCTAATGACACTTTTCCTAAGCATCTAAAAACCTTAACATTTTTTGAGTTCTAGTAAGTCTGTAAAGCCTGAAGTGCTCAAAAGCTTCTGTTTTGAACAACCTGAATAGTGTCCATCAAAGCAAACATCCGAAAACCCCTCCTTTCAAGGCACTTGTTGAACACTATCATCTTGAAATGTCAGATTCACACATATTTAAATGATTTGACAGCTTCCAAGAAGGCACCTGATAAGCATCACATTCAAGTGTCAAGAAGCACAGAGAAAAAGTGCCAAAAAAAGTTCAATCAGAAGAAATCGTATCAGCTATTAGGATGAGCATTATAATGCAGTTACTACTAAAAAAGGCTTCTCATTTAAATGGAAAATAAACTTTACATACAAGACAACTATTTTTTTAAAGGTCTTGCATTTCCCCATACCACCTCTCATGTTTGTCATTCGTGAAATCTTCCAGAAATTGAATCCAGCAGCACCCACCGGTACTGGGTGAACACCTCAAGACCACCGTAACTGAGGCATTGGAAGTGCCACATTTGGGTTTTTGTGTGGGAGACAGTGGGTGTTATGAGAATTCACTATCTTCACATAAAACCTTTAATGCCTTCTGTTGCCTGTCTAAAAGCTGAATCTCTAAATGAGAAGATTCTTGAAAAAAATCCTGGCCTTGATTTGCATATGCTCCAGTTATTTCATTGCACCAAATACTATGTGTGTTTTATATAGGGGCTTGAGGCTTACTGTGTGTTTGTGATATGCTTTGAGATCCTCTGATGGGAGGTGTTACCTAAATACAAGTAATTTGATGCTGAAGTGTCTAGAATTCCCAGTGGACATCTGTACTCGAGCCTTGCTGCCATCACAAATGAAAAACATTTGGAATCCTTAATGTGATTTTTAATGGACATATGTTCATAACACAGTGCCACCAATTTGGCATATTTAGTGTCTTCTCAAGAGAAGCCCACAGTTTGTATAGCAAGATTGTGGGAGGTTAGGATTGCAGTGTTAGAAAATTTGCACAACACCTGCCTGACTGTAATTTAATTGGCAGAAATTAATGCTCTGGGTTTGGGAATTTTTCTCCTCCTCTCAAAACCTAGAGACACTGGGACTGATTCTGCTGTATTACGCTGTTGTGTGTAAGCTTTTATCCTGATTTTACTTGTGCTGCAATATGATAATTTCCTGGTCTACTGCCTTCCTGACAACTGAGCATTGCTGGTTTACTCTCAGTTATTTCTATGTACGCTGACTTACCTGGTCAGCAAAAAGCACTCAAAGTATTTTTGTACTTCTCTGAATAGGGTTCTGCTTAATATTACTGAAGATTATGCTCCATTTTATTTTTAATGAAGGTACTTTATGACATGTTTTAAAAGGAAAATACTTCTGATCAGCTCCACCAGCAACACAGTATGTGAGCTCTGAAGACAAACACCAGCTTTGTCATTATTAAATTGGTTTTGGATTTTATCTTTGCTTACATCACAGCCCTATCTGGAGCAGTCTTTAGCACCTCTTATCCTACCAGATTTTTGTTTTCCTTTTCAGGAATGTTTGACCTTGCCATGCATCAAGGACAGCCCCTCTTACCTCACTGTTTTCTTCCCTTATTTACAAAACAGAATAAAAGGCTTTGCAGGGGAGATAGAGGGTACAGTCCCAGGGGGAGTTCCTACAGTGGAAGAGTCAGCTCTGCAGTATTTTAGACTTGCAGGGTGGGAAGATGAGCTGCAGTCCTGATCCCTACTGCTCTGGCAGCCTGGCTTTTGTGGGTTGCAAGTCACTGCTGGCTGCCCCAAAAAGAACCTTGCTGGGAACATCCAACTGCCTCACAAACCTGAGCAACAGCTGGGTTGTGAACGCCCTTTATACAAGATAAGTCAAATTTGTTGCTTTATAGAACTCCCTGAAACTTAGCTGGGAATCCCAGATTTCCTGTTCTGCAAACTATCAGTGACAACCATGATAAAGCCCCATCAATACAAAAAAGTCACAAGTTGGCACAAAAGTATTACCTTATCCAGGCTCCAGATTGGGTATAAATAGAGTGAGAGAAATGGCAGCAGGGTTATTTCTACAGTTCTTTTTGACTCAAATACTTCATTCTTCAGACACCCAGACTACATGGACAAATAGACATGAAGACATGAAGACTCTTTATGGTCACAGTATTCTAAAATGGAATAGGGGAAGCTAAAGACAGGCCTCCAGAAACAGAGACGAGCTCAAAGTGTCTGATATCACACTGAGATAACCCTCAGAATTATAAGAGCAGTAGTGGCTGTTGATATCAGATTCTGCCACACCTCACACAGATACAGACTCATGTCTGTGGATGTGCACATGCCCACGGTGCCCCTCACTCACAGAACAACAGTGTGCAGCCCCAGTCCTGAGCAGTTCTGTGCTTTAGCTCTGAGTACTAATTTAGGGATGGGTTAATATTTTATGACACCTCCCCCTCCATAGAACTCCCAGTAAAATAAAACATAATATTTGAAAGAGGAGGTTAATTATTGAGACAGTTGCCGCTCTGCCTCTTCTGAGGTTGTATCAACAGAAAATAACTGTTTAGTTTGCCTAAAGAGCCTAAAACAAGCCATAAGTGAAAACTTCCTTGCCTACACTGAAGGAACCCCAACACTTAGATTTATATTGCTTGGGATTTTTTTTAGAATTGCATAGACAAAAATAACAGCTGTGGGCTTGTGTGTGTCGTGGTTATTCAGGCCTGTCAGTGCTCACTGTTGAACTTTATACTCGGATCAGGCAATGTTCCCAAGGTGAGTAAACACTCCTTGGACGAGCCTCCACTTCACAGCCAACTAGTGACCATCTGCCTACAAAATGTGCCAACTGCACTTTGCCTCCGTGCATGACCTCTGTGTTCCTGGTTTCAGAAACTCTTTGTACTCAACCTTTCCCACACGCCGAGAAGTTATGACGTTTTTGATTTCAAAGCCAAAATGGATCAAAGTTTGGTTAAACTGCTAAATTTTGTAACTACTTGAAAACAGCAAACCCAGGGGCTAAGAACCTCCGCTTTCAGCATTCATTAATCAGGCCTGTTAAATGATTACCCCGCTAGGGCTGCTTTGTTGACAACTCTGTATGATGACAATGTCAGTGGCACTGTCCCAAGACACATCCAGTGGTGATGTAAAAGACAAGCCTCCCTCACCTCAACTGGTGGGATGGACATTGCCACGAAGAATATTTAAGGAAGGAGGTTCATCCTTGGAGAGCAGCAATTGCAAGAGAGCTGCAAGGCAAGTGAAACGGGCTCAACCGAAAGGTACGGCAAAATCCTCTCTGGCATCCATCCCCACCTTACATAGACAGTAAGTAGAATGGCCTCTATTTTTTCCACCTTAAATTAGTAGAATGGCCTCTATTTTTTCCACCTTGATATTAACAGTGATCCAAATTCCCTACCTTGATTTTAAATCAGTACATAATCAAGTGCACTGCAAATTCTTTGTGTTGCATGCGGTTAGGCTTTGTGACACTGGTTGGAATGGAAGGTATGCTAACACACCTAAATCTATTTGATTTTAGATTGTGATCAGTATTTTAGAGCCATCAACAAGATCCACAACAGCTTCAATAATGCCCCCACAGTTGAAAGCCGAGATGAACGTCATGCCCAAGGTTGTCCAGGGGGATTTGGAGAGTCTGTCTCCAGAAGCGAGGGATTTCATCGAAACCAATGCCAAGCTGTGCCAGCCTGAGTGCATTCACATCTGTGATGGCTCGGAAGAAGAGAACAAAAAAATTCTGGACATCATGGTGGAACAAGGCATGATCAAGAAGCTGAACAAATATGAAAACTGGTGAGTAGCCTAAATGGAGTCAAGTATCATCTCAGAATTGGAAAATTCATTTTCTATCCCGTTTACTTTAAAAACTTCTTATAACTCTCCAATATTTGCTTTCCATGAACATTTTGGAACTTTAGCTTACATAGGTGAAATACTGAGGAAAAGCAAACTTTTTCCTCCAAAAATTAGCATAGAGCATATTATTCAATCGGACTATCAACTGTACATTTTCTCTATTGATTAGTTGCATCAGGGAACTGAAATAATGTCATGAGACTTAGGCAACTTATCATTAGCAATGGCTAAATATTATAGAGCAAATCTTCTTTTGAAGAATTCTACTATTTTAGCCAATTAGTTTATTCATCACATACTTTTTTGTGGCATTCAAATAGGTCTGTGGGTGTTCAAATTTTATTCAGTACAGGCATTATTCATATCGTGCCGATGAGCTTTGACTCTAATGTATTCTGCAAATACTTTTTTCAAATATTTCATCATTTCTCCCAACTAACTGAACATGAAAAAAGAATATTAACAACAAGTGCATACTCAAGAATTACGTGCCAACCACGAGATCTTCATGGGAGAAATCTGCAGAGACTTTTGAATAACTAAGTGCAGGAATTTGGCAATCTGTTTGCAGACTATTTGGGAGAGAAAAGGGCAAGATTCACCAGATAAATTATTCATTGTTAATTATATGCTTAGCTGTAGTGATGATGGTTATGACAGCCCAACTAGAACATTTTTATACTCGTGGAAAATTTCGATGCACAGAGGTGAAAATGTAAAACAATCCTCTCTATTGTAAATAGATGGCAAAAATTCCTTAGAGGGGAAAAAGAATCCCCTTTAATAAACTCCTTCACTCCTCGTGATCGTGCTTATACTCATTTCCTTTGCAATGCCTCTGACTTAAGGGACTATGCCAATCCACTAAGCTAGGTTCTGATCTCTCTGGCACTTGTACCAACACTTAAACTACTTTCCTTGGCATCCACTTAAGGCATCATTTTTGTGGACCCCATACAAAACAACTTCACACTGATGAGAATTAAACAAGATTAACTTTTCCTTGAAAGTTAGCAACAGAGAATAAGGTTGAGATAAGAGGCAAAGGAGTAACAAGAATGTAACAAGAATTCTGTAGGCCATATTATTTGCTATTATTACTGGAAGGTCTTAAAACAATTTGTGTGAGAGAAAATATCTGACTGATTTTTGAGATTATCTGTTATACTGCTCTGTCACTAATTTTTGCCCTACAAAGCATTGTTTTAGCAGCCTTTTGTGCTAGATTGGTCCCACCGAAGAGTAAAAATGCTATATTGATAATTAAAGTCTAATTTCCTAATTTCCTAATTTTTGGTGAAATGCAGCTGGTTGGCTCTCACTGATCCAAGAGATGTGGCAAGAATTGAGAGCAAAACTGTCATCATCACTCAAGAGCAGAGAGATACCACTCCGATGCCTAAAACTGGAACAAGCCAGCTGGGGCGCTGGATGTCTGAGGAGGATTTTGAGAAAGCCTTCAACACCAGGTTCCCAGGCTGCATGCAAGGTAGGCAAGAAAAAGATGATTGACACTGAACTGCCAGCATTGCTGAGACACTACTGTTGCAAGTTACTGTAATCTTTAAAGAACAATTTGAGCTGAAGATTTAGCTTTATACCCCCGATAGTCACTTCACTGATATCATGCCGATCTTTATGATAGTCACAAATACCGGGGCAAGGACAGTCCTCAGTCTCTTTCTTGCACTCTAATTTTCCTTAAGAGTGTCAAAGTATAAAAATTTGTGTGACTTGGTTCGGGAAGTCACACAGCAACTGAGGAGCAGACAGAATGTGAGATGAGAATGAAGGACTCCCTATCCACAGCAATAATTCCAGATTCAGGGATTTACACTAACAGAGAACTTGGCCTTCACTCCCCCTTACTCCTGGCTAGACAATCTGTCTGAACTGCTGCTTTCAGCATTTAAGATAAAACTTCTTGCTACACAATTAGACAAACAGAAATCTGCAGCTCTTCAAACATCATCAGAAGCTCTCACAAGACAAACAGCTTTTAAAGGACTGAGAAACAACCTCCATGTTAATAAAGGTTACTTCAAATGTTCCTTGTTTTGCTCTTGACCACATCTTGCCACTCCCTGTTTTCCAGGACGTACAATGTATGTCATCCCCTTCAGCATGGGACCTATTGGGTCACCTTTGTCCAAGATTGGGATCGAGCTGACGGATTCCCCCTATGTAGTGGCCAGCATGAGGATCATGACACGGATGGGAACAGATGTTTTGAAGGCCCTGGGCAATGGGGAGTTTGTAAAATGCCTTCACTCAGTTGGATGCCCTCTGCCACTGAAAGGTAAGAGCCATTAAAAACCCCAGGAGCCATTAAAAACCCTTGGAGCCATTAAAAACCCCTGGAAATTCCCAGGGCTGTGTTTTGGAGCTGAGTCCATGTCCTCATCACATGGGACAGCCTCAGCACAGGAGACCAGGGTGGTTCTGTAACAGCTCTAGGTTCAAAACTCAGTTAAAGGAATCAAAGCTCAACGAGAGTTCGACGGAAAGGAGATTATTATCCCTAGTACTTACCAGGGATTTCCTTGAAGCATCTGGTGTGGGTTGCTGTCAGAGGCTCAGTGCTGATGAAACAACAGCGTGATCAAGCATGAGAATTGCTGCATTCACGAGTACAACATTCTGTTCTGCAGAGCCATTAATCAACAACTGGCCGTGCAACCCGGAGCTGACGCTGATTGCTCATCTCCCGGATCGCAGGGAGATCATTTCGTTTGGCAGCGGCTACGGAGGAAACTCCTTGCTGGGGAAGAAATGCTTTGCTCTCCGAATTGCCAGCAGACTGGCCAAAGAGGAGGGTTGGCTCGCAGAGCACATGCTGGTAAGAGCTATTAAATCTCGTGTGCTTGAGCAGCCATTAAACCCCAAATTAGAGCCACATAAATCCATCACCCGTCTCGCCATCAATGAAATTGGTCTCATATGGATAGTCCTGTAAATTTAGATAGGAATCTGTCCTGTGCCAGGCTCGTGAGGAATAGAAAACTGCTTGCAAGGCCAAGTACTAAACATTTAAAATAATGTAATGGCATAAAACAAGCAAGATTTGGAACTTCTGAGAGGGACTTCTTGTAGGCAGGCAGAACCCTGTACTTGACCAGAGCCTGAATATCATCACTGGGCCAAATTATAAAAAGGTCTATGCACTCAAAAACCTGCAAATATCAGGTTTTCTAAGGGAGTTCTGCTGTGTAACCTTCCTGGCTTTTAATTTCTGCTGTCCTTTAAACATTCTACCGCCATAAAATACCACTGAAAAAAAATTTCAAAGTGCATAAGAGAACAGCCTTAGAAAAAATATCTGTGGTCTTTGAGAAGAGCAGAAGTATCGATGCACAAAGTGCTTTCCCTTCACTCCACTTGTGCAGCCAAAAGAGTATTGCCTGGTTTTCTTCTGTCTCGACAGAGAAACACAGATGTATATGGTCTTTAATCAGCAAAATAAAAGCAAATGTTTACTATATACAGACCTAACATTTTAAAAATATATAAGAATTTCTTACAGATATTCTAATGGCAAAAAGAATTGATTTCAAAAATACAGTTCGAGTTATTTGTCAACAATATTATGTGGTGTTCCTTCTGTAGGAACAAATATGCATAATTCCATATTTTATCATTTCCACTTGCTGGGAGACAATCTCCAAAATGAAAAGTGCAAGAAAAAAAGACTGTGTTTAACAGTTGCATTAATTTTTCAATAGATCCTGGGAATTACCAATCCGGAAGGTAAAAAGAAGTACTTTGCTGCAGCATTCCCTAGTGCATGTGGAAAAACTAACTTGGCCATGATGAACCCAAGCCTGCCAGGATGGAAAATTGAGTGTGTGGGTGATGATATTGCCTGGATGAAATTTGATGAACAAGGTATGGAAATTAAATTGGAACGTTTTACAGGTTGCTGTAGGTGCAGTAAGACATGCTACAAACTTCTGGATAGAATTAAATCAGTATGATTTACTTGTATTTTGTCATTTAACTTCCAGGGAACTTGAGGGCAATCAATCCTGAAAATGGCTTTTTTGGTGTTGCCCCTGGAACTTCAGTCAAAACAAACCCCAATGCTATTAAAACCATATTCAAGAACACCATCTTTACCAACGTGGCAGAAACCAGTGATGGAGGTGTTTACTGGGAAGGCATTGATGAGCCCCTGCCAGCTGGAGTAACAGTGACCTCATGGAAGAACAAGGATTGGACCCCAGACAACGGTACCTGCCCCACACCGTTGGCCCTCTCTTGGCTTTCCTTGAAATTAATGAATAAATTTAAATTAATTCTGCCATCGTGACCTTTTTTCTTGCGTTCTGTGCAGGAGAACCTTGTGCTCACCCCAACTCCAGGTTCTGCTCCCCAGCCAGGCAGTGCCCCATCATGGATCCCGCGTGGGAATCTCCCGAGGGCGTTCCCATCGAAGGGATCATTTTTGGAGGCCGCAGACCAGCTGGTAAGAGATGCAGCAGCCACGTTTCCAGCCTGAAGTGCTGGCCACAGAAGGGTTGACACACAGCTGGGCACAGACACAGGTTTTGCTTTCACAGCTGCAAAAGCAAGGAAATAACCACGTTAGTCCAATTTCTCTGTGTTAGCCTTTGGCACACACGCTTCCAGCCACTGGTCTTTCACTGTCTGAGTTGTTTGATGTTAACAAAAAACAGGTAATAATAATAAAGGGCTGGAGGGAGATCAGGACCCACTAACGTGGGGAGTAGACACATAGAAAATTGCTGTATTGGTCTCAATTTACCTGCTCTTTAAGTAGTTCATTTAGCAAATGGTTAGAGAAATGAATTAGTTTTAGATATTTTAAAGAAAAGGAAGTAAATTAAATTGTTCTGCTAAAGGTCACCTCAAGTTGGAAAAGAAATAGAAGTAATGCTAGGTCTGAGTCTAATACGATCACAGGACCAGATTCTATTTCCAGTAAAATCTACTGGAGATTCTGCTGTCCCAGGTATCTCCCACTGGATGTGTTCAGTAATTAGTAGCCAGTTTTGAAAACATTCATTTGAACTTCTTTGCTGTAAGAGAGCAGGAAACAAACTGATTAAAAAAAAACAAACCAGGAAAAATTAGAATACATTATCCAGTAACATGCATTCAGCACTATCTCAGATAGCAAAACCTGTCATGAAAATATTTATGGACCTCTAATTATTGAAGTGATTTTGTTCTTTATAGGTGTCCCTCTTGTGTATGAGGCCTTTAACTGGAAGCATGGAGTATTTGTAGGAGCAGCCATGAGATCTGAAGCAACAGCAGCTGCAGAGCACAAAGGTAAATCAAAATTTAATCTGCCTACCTGTATTAAAAGCAGGCCCCTCTGGACTGCCTGCCCTCTCCTTCCCCCTGCTCTTTCACATTTCAGTCTTGGCAGCTAATTTTGCAACCTGTGCATTTTCACAATAGAAAATATTTGTACTGGAATTAACAGCCAAATTCTCTGTAAAAGTCAAATTAAGCAAAATAATCCCTTAGGTGGCAAGCATACAGAACAGGACACAGGCACAGGATTGCCAGAAGCCTTGACAGGGAGTTCTTGTTACAGTCTGGGATAAACAAATTTAAATTTTCTCTTCTGCCAGAGCTCAACATAAATGCATGAATGATAGCCATCTCTTGAGGATCTTCATTTAAGCTGCTTGACCTGAGATTTAAGAAATTTAATAACAAAAATTAATTTAATTTGAACCTTTCGTGCATCAAGGATAATGCTTGTGTTGTTTCTTAAAGCTGTTTGGTTCAGAAGGGTGGTGAAGGGATCATGGGTACTAAACCCTGGGAGGATCTGAATCTTTGTGCTTTAGAATAAATGTGCTATTTATTCCCTTACCTTCTCCATCTGTGTTTCGAACAGGCAAGATCATTATGCACGATCCATTTGCCATGAGGCCTTTCTTTGGCTACAACTTTGGCAAATACTTGGCCCACTGGCTGAGCATGGCCCATCGGCCAGCTGCGAAACTACCCAGGATCTTTCACGTCAACTGGTTCCGGAAAGACAGCCAAGGGAAATTCCTGTGGCCTGGCTTCGGAGAGAATTCCCGTGTGCTGGAGTGGATGTTCAACAGGATTGAAGGGAAAGCCTCTGCCAAGCCAACTGCCATAGGTTACATCCCTACTGATGCTGCTTTGAACTTGAAGGGTTTAGAAGATGTCAACCTGACCGAACTGTTTGAGATCTCAAAAGAGTTCTGGGAAAAGGAGGTAGAAGAAATCAAGCAGTACTTTGAAGTGCAAGTTAATGCTGACCTTCCCTATGAAATAGAAAGGGAATTGCTTGCCTTAGAGATGAGGATAAAACAGCTGTAAGCTGATCAAACCCACGATTATTTATCAATTCGCACATGCTAAGACAGGGCAAACACGTTTTACCGAATCACCACTGGAAGCATAACAGCACACTGATGGGCAGGGGGTTATAATGAAAGTAGGTCATAGCTTAGTTAGGATATAGATACAGAGACATTCTAGAAATAACTCCTGACCTAATGATTTATAACTACATCGGTTGTTGTGAATAGGTGAGCAGCTGTGGGAGTGCACGTGCGCAGGGTCTGAAACCCCTGCTCTGTCACTTACATGCACACAGAGCCATGATGGGTGTAAATTATTTGCCTAGTTCTGCATTTACAATCCAAACCAATCCAGCCTTCAAGTTGTAGCACATTGTTTCCATCACAGAAACCTCTGGAGTCTCAGACTCCACTCGAAAGAGGAGAGAAAATTAGATGCTGTATATATGTATTACCTAAACATATTTCATGTCTTAAATACTTTTTAGAAAAATGAAGTTGTAACTTCTATCAGAGTGAAAGATGACTTTATATTACTAATGCATATTTAAGATATTGCTATTATATATTACTCATGTTCCTGTGATTTCCAGATGTTTTGAATGGCTTGTTCTTAAACTATAAAATAAATGTTTATACAAAACATTACCTCATTTCCAGTATTCTTGCTGTTTATAAACTGCATGCATATAAATTGAGGCTCCTGTCAATACCACAGCACAGGGGCAGATGTACATGTGGAAGTTAGATGTTGACTAGAGTTGATCTGCTACTCCTGAGCCAAGTTTAAGCCACATACTCTCTTTGCACCTTCAATTTGAGCCAAAGGAATGATCCAAAAATTATGATACCAGCTGTGAGCAGTCATCCAGATGGTGACACACTCTCCATAACTGGGCACTGTTANCAAAAATTATGATACCAGCTGTGAGCAGTCATCCAGATGGTGACACACTCTCCATAACTGGGCACTGTTAGTTACTGCAGGCATTTATAAAATAAACTACCCTCTAGGAAAGTCCCATCTTAGGACCTTGTTCATTTGTTAAAGTCATAGGATTTGTCCCACAAAATCTGTTCCACAGTACCTTGGCTTTTGTAAGGGTAACGAGTGCAGCTGTTGAAGTAAAGACAATTTGGGAAAAAGTTTTCCAGATTTGTCGGGATGCCTAAAGCCTTAGAGCTCAATGAAAATCAGGGTAGGAACCTGTGTTGGCTTCCTTGTAGAGCCAAGACACTAAAACCAGCCTATGTTCTCCCAATTAGAGGTGTCATTTATGTGCTTCCCATGTCCCTGGCGAGTATTCCTACTTTTTCACTTTGTATGCTTGATCTCCCAAAACATATTGCAAATATTTGCTTAGCAAAAAGAAAATCACTTACATTGTGTAATAAGCCTTTTTACAGACCCTGCTTCCTTGCAGAGCAAACAGTGCCAGGGCTGGTCAACAACTGCCCTTCGAAGTTTGCTAGGAGAGGTCACACAATCTGAAAAGGCTCTAACTGCCCCCTGACCCCATGTTTAAGACTTAACACAAACATTATCAGTTCTGAAGTGAATAATAGAGCCCAAGTCAATGCATAGGTCACACAAAGAACAGACAATGGGAAGCTGTGATGGAAGTGGAGGAGAGTGGTGCAGCCTCTGTGGAGGTGATCAAAATCACATCTGCATCTCCTATAGGGTCACCTATATGTGTCCTCTTGAATGGGCTCCAAATTAACAGAAAAATCAAGGTGGAAGTCAGTAAATAAGCCAGAGGAAGTGAGCCAAGGAAGACTGGAATATGCACTCCTCAGATTCAAGCATTACTACCAAGTGTATAAAATAAAGTTGCTAATAAAGTAATTCTACAAATAGCTGATGAAAAGCCTGGGCCGTTCAAAACTGGTGTGACAGTTCTGGACTGGTATTTGGATACGTCTGAGGAAGAACAAGGAGAGCTGAGAAAATCTGTCATACCAGAGAGTTATGGCCAGTTACAGCCTCAGGGTTTCTTATGGGCCTCGGGAGAGGATCCCAGCCCTGAGCAGTGCAAACGTTCCAGGCACAGCTTGAAAAGCTGCCCAGGAAGATGTACAGAAGCTCGGGGCTTTCCACAGCTCTCTGAGCACTCCAGTGTGCTGCTCTGCCTTCCCAAACACAACCAGGCTCAAGCGAGTGTTCCAAAGAAACGACTCCCACTTCCTGCCAGAGGGATCTGTGCCAGGGGCCCAAGCCCAGCAGGCATATGGACATGGGAAAACCAAGTGACACTTCTCCCATAAAATGCTGCTCCAGGAGGAGATATAGATACCATCACTGAGGTCTTACAGCACACACCCAGCTCTAGCAACGCTGGTGTTATAAAGTGCTGAGTGCCTTGAGAACATCTTACAGCCCAAAACACTGGCTTTCATATTCTGACTGCTGCTTTTTTCCTCCTCACCCCAAGAAATCAGGGAATTTTCCTTCCTTTGACCACCACTGCCCTCAGGTTCTGCTCTGGGTGTTTTTTCTGCGTAACACGACGCAACTCATGGACAGTGCCTATCACGAGCTCCTCTGGCAAAAAATATTTAAACCATTTGTGGTTCTCCCAGTGCACACATTTTAACCACATGCACCTTTTCAAACACTGCTGAGAGACAAAGATCATTCCGGAAACCAGAAAATGGGGGAAAAAACCTGCTGTATTGTTAAGAATGAGAACAAGAAAATGAGTTTTTGCGTGAGTCATTCAACAGCTCCTTTGTATGTAAATATATCCTCAACCCATCAGCATCTATGGGGAGTACAATTTACATTTTGAATGATCAAAATGTTTAGTATTGGCAGAGAAAATGTTTAAAAAGAGAGAAGGCGGTGGTTTAAAATTTAGAAACTTAGTCAACTGTGCCAGATTATGATCTCAACTCTTCTCCCTCCAACAAATACTATGCTCCATAAAAACAAAATGCTTTTAAATTGAAATTTGGAAGTTCCCCTGATTTTCAAAAGAAAGAGGGGAAGGCAACAAATGCAATAAATTTCAACAAATTAGTAGAGAAATATAAAACTTGGCCTATTAGATGCTATTCAGAGAAGGGAAGCACAGGCAAGACTAACACATGAAGTGTACAGAGCCATAACATTTGCAACAGCTGTGTTATGAAATGCACTTGGTATTCTGGGAAGTGAGAAACAAAATACTTTGTTAAAACACTTGTGGATGTACCGGTGGCTTAGAAGAAGAGAGACAAAATTAAAATCACAGTTTAACCATTAACGCTCTTGAGGATACGATCTCTGGTACCTTGTTCGTCCCGTGA
Source organism: Oxylabes madagascariensis (assembly GCA_013400675.1). Taxonomy (NCBI): domain Eukaryota; kingdom Metazoa; phylum Chordata; class Aves; order Passeriformes; family Timaliidae; genus Oxylabes; species Oxylabes madagascariensis. The sequence goes on from VYZR01062904.1 coordinate 19,889, forward strand.
TTCCCTGGACAAGAGCACTGTGATGGATGCACCACATCCAGGGAAGGCTGTGCTCAGCCACCTTAAATTTAGCACAGTTCCTCGGGCAAAAAGTCTGGCCTCAGTGCCAAGTGCTCCTGTTAACACAGACCTAGACCTTGGCCCAATCCTTGGGCTGGTTGAGAAGCCTCCAAGCCCGATACCATCCTTTGGATTCATTTCTCATGTTTAAGGTCAAGTTTTGACTGTGTTTTGTCTTGTTCCTTCAAATCCCCTTCTCAGATGTCAGTCTCAGCAGTAATTAGCTTGAGTATATAAGATATCCATGCACCTGGATTCTGTCAACATCATGAAGGTTAAGCCAAATAAATAAATAAACCTGAAAGGCAGCGTCCAGCTTGCTGCAGAACTCGTGTTGGAAAATAGTGAAACCCAACTTCAAACCTCACACAATTCTGGGATGCTATTTTCAGGAAAAGAAGGAAAATTCAGAGAAATGGCATTTGTGCTCTGGGAAATGCTGTTTTCCAAAAACCTTGGCTACCATAGTAACATGATTTATTCCATACTTGCGGCAGTATAGTCAGTCAGCTCCCCAACTGAAAGACAATTATTGTAACTAGAGATGTACCTGGCTGAGAGACTGTGGGAATGCTGCTATGGATGGCAAAGCAGAGCACTCTAAACTCCAGATTCGTAATTGTTAGTGTTGATCATGGAGGACATTTCTGGCAGAGGTTTAACCTCAGCAGTACAAAAGGGCACGTTGGTCAAATGAGTGTTGGCAAATCCCCCTCACCGAGATTCCAAACCACGTCCTGCCCCATCTGTGTGTCCTTATGCAGAACAGCTAGGTGGGGAAAATGAGAAAGAAAAAAAAACCCTAATTGCTATTGTATTCCTTTACTGCATTCTGCAGCCACCATGGTTTTGTTGGCTGCAAAACTTCACCAGAGAAGGATTTTGCAAGCAAATTACAGAAATCCACATATATTAATATGCAAAATTCAGGCTGCATCTGATCCTTGCAAACAAAAACGTGGTTATGGTGCCTTTGCTGAAAGAGGCCATGCAAAAGACCTCTGAGTTGTCCCTACCCAGTGTGGAGGGCTTTGTTCTGCCTTTCTGCCATCAGTGACAATCACCTTGAAGTTTGTTTTGCTCCTCCTCACACCTGTCCTTCTGGCCATACCTTTTCTCCAGTGTAAATTGACCAGACAGGTTCTGAGATGATTCTGCCTTCAGCTTTCCTTCAAGCTGATAAGCTGCAAGCAGAACTTTTTCTAATACACATCCCAGAAATGTTCTTTGTGTCCTCTTTGGAAATGTCAGATGCTGGCCATTGGAAAAGGGAAAACATCTGGTTTAATTCTCCCGAAGGAACATATCAAAGTTTTTGTGCTGTTTTTTCATGCAGCCTCAAGGCCTTTTATTCAGCTGAAAAGTCCCTTTGTAAACTGCTGCGTTTCATTTTTGTTGGTTTTGTTCTTTTTTTTGAACCAAGAATGTAGTTTTTGTTCCTTTTCTTGTAAAGCATCACAAGGCCATTTCCCAGGTTGAGATGGCCAAGGAACAGTCCCTCCCAGAAACTTGATCCTGATAAACAGCTGCTCTCCAGCACAAACTAAGCTCATCCTCCACAGAAAATAGCTCCTAGGCGCACAATAAATAGATCTTACCCCTGCTGTGTATAGATCTGTGGGCTTTCAACTCAGCTGATGGTCTGAACTTGTCATCCTTCCCATCTCATCAGAAATCCTAGAAAGGCCCGTCACCATGGTGGAGGCTGGCACAGCAACAGCACAAATGCCAGCTCTGAACGTGAATAGAACAACAAAACCTCATTTTACCCACTGGAAACCATCACTATATTTATCTGTGTCTTCCTGAACAGATGAGAAACTTCCCATGGTGTTCTGGAGCTCCAGATCCTGAGAGCAGCTATGAATAGCGGCTTTAAATTTATCCAAGGTTGGAAAGAGACCGAAGCCTAAAGCTACAAGATGATGGCAGTTCAGCTGGCTGAGAAGCCAGCAGAGCCTTGTGAGGGGCATGGAGATAAATTC
>VYZR01062911.1:0-20104 GCA_013400675.1 Oxylabes madagascariensis
GGGGGGGGGTTGTTTTATTTTTACTTTAGTTCAGTCTGTGCTCGCCACGCTGTTTTGCCTCTGAATAAAGCATTCTGAAGGCGATGCAAGATCCGTATTTTGTGCACAAAGCATTTCAACACTCTAAAGCTCTGGGGAGGGTTTGGTCCAAGGCACGGTGTTGTGACAGGACTGAATCCCCTTGAGGTGGGCCCGTGCTGCCAGCGAGGCTTTCGAAGTGTAAATAAACGGACGTAATGTGGACTCGTGACAATTTCTTTCCTCGCGTTCTGTCCCCTTAGATAGGAGCCCTCAGGCCGCCATGGCCGCGCGGGGCACGCCGGGACTTGTAGTTCCCCACCACGAGTGACGTCACCCGCGCACTCCGGGGGGCGGGGCGAGCGGGTGTGCGCGCCCTCCCATTGGCTGCCGCCCGGGCGCGCGGCGGAAGTGTCGCGCGGCCGGCACGTGGGGCCGTTGGGCGGCGGCTTTGAACGGGCGGCCGGGCCGCGGCCATGGAGGCGGCGGCGGGCGGGCAGCGGGCGCTGCTTCGGCAGGTCGGTCCTGGGCCGCGCTCCCCCGGGGCTGCGCATCCCCCCCGGTCCCGGTTCTATCACGCCGTCTCCCCGCAGGTGCTGGGCTGGCGGATGGTGTCGGCCCCCTCGCTCTCTCTCCCCTCAGGTTCTGGGGTGGTGAGCCGCGGTCCCCTCACCCTGCGCGCCCCTCAGGCCCTGGGCTGGCGGTCCCCGGTCCCCCCTCCCGTTGTCCCCGTGGGTTGGCGGGTCCCGGTCCCCTCACGCTGTGTCCCCGCAGGTCCTGGGCTGGCGGGTGGCCGCCGCCATCACCTGGTCCGTGCTGCTGCTGCCCGTCTGCACCGCGGCCTTCATCGTGCTCAGCGGCCTCGACCCGTTCCACCCGGTGCGCTGGATCTCCAGTAGGTGCCCGCCCGCGTTCTCCTGCTTTTGCTCTCACGTGTTTGTTTTTCTGTTTTTTTTTTCTACTCTCTGTTGTTTCGGGCTCAGTCCCAGATAACGGGAACTGACGGTGGCATCGTGTTACACTTGTATTTCGAATAGTCTTTGGCCTTTGAAATATTTCTGTGTTAGAACCGCAGCAGCCACAGTCCACCCTAGGTAGGAATAAGTGTTGCACGCTCCTGGGAGTATATCCCTCACAGAAAAAATAAATCAAACCCAAGAGATTAAATGCTTAAGTTGTCTGTTTTGAGTCCTTGGACACACTTCCCCTTCTACCCTGTGCAGCTGCTGTTTCCATAAACAGCTTCAGTTTTCTCTCCGGTGCACTGAATCCTAAGAGAAATTCCTGAAGCAGCCACTCTGCACGGTGAGAATAACTTCCCTTGAGTGCCTACAATGAAAACTGAGAGTGGTTTTTTGTTTGTTTTTGAGGTGTTTAGCTGGAAGCTCAATGGCTGTGATCATTGACTTGCTCCAGGCAGAGAGAATTGAATTCCCTCCTCCCTTGGAAATAGAAAAGCCCAAAAGGACCACTCTAAGAAATTTCTTCTCTTTTTAGTGTGGCTGGATGGCTGCAGCTTTTCTTAAGTGAAGGGAAATGTGATATTTGAGCCACAGTTTAATTTTGTTTCTTTCAACAAACTTCTGAGTGTTCACTTAAAAGCAGTTGTAAGGGCGTAAAATAGTTTCTATGAAGTTAAATATGCTTTTGTGCAGAAATGTTGTGTAGCTGGGCAGACCTCATGTGGGATTAGAAAGCCCGTTGACCATTACTCCCCTTTATGCACTCAGTGGATTATTGTCCATTGCTTAAATGCTCTTTTCTGTTATTTAATGTGTTGCTGCTGTGTTACTGCAATTTTCTGAACGATAATATTTTTATTTTTTTAGATTCTTTCAATGATTTGTATACTTCCTATGTCATCTTTTGTATCTTCCTGATGTCTGTGGTGATAATAGTAATAAGCATCTTCAACGTTGAGTTTTATGCAGGTGAGTTGTGTAAATTGTTGAACTGTCTGTGATAGCTAAATTAAACAGGGTGATCATTTATAATTCAGTGACTGATCCTGACTGTTAAAGTTCTTTAGTGACAATGGTGGGTTTTTTTCTCTCTTTTTTTTTTTAATGAAAGATTTTATTAGTAAGAAGTGAAAATTATTTTTCTGCTTTTATTTACAGTTGTGCCATCGATCCCATGCTCTCGATTAGCACTGATAGGAAAAATTATTCACCCTCAGCAAGTGATCCATTCCTTTGTTCATGCTATCATGGGAATGCTGGTTGCTTGGTGTGCTACAGTCATGACAAAAGGAAGGTTCCAGTTTCTTGCTGTGCCCTGCACGCCTTCAGAAAGGTAATTGTGTGTATCAAAGATAAACAAAGAACTTTTATTGTAAAATGTATTTACTGATCATTTCTTTCAAAAATAATCCCAAGAATTTGTGTGTTCTCAAAAACCAGCAATTACATGTTGATTTTCTTTATTAAAGGACAAAAAATACCCTCTTTGTAAATGTTACAATGCACAGAGAAATAACTGGACCAGAAGAACTAAATTGCCAGGATTCCTAATGGAAAGTTGTTGACAAGTTGGTTGTCACTTGCACTGGGTCTTGGTCTTGTGGTTAATGGGACGTATTTCATGCATAAATTACAAGAACAGGTGATGGGATTCCTGCTTTAGCAAAAACTTACTGAGATATCATCAGATGTGCTAATCAGGAAAGTAAAATCAAACTTCTGATGTGACTTTCCTAAGGCTTGAACAGCTTTTTGTTTTGGGCTCAGAATTGATTCTAAGTTTTCTATTTTAGCCTAGAAGATGCTGTTCCTCAGATGTGCCTAAATGAGTACCACCTCTTCTTTCTACTTTCTGGAGCTTTCTTGGGATACAGTTACAGCCTTTTCTATCTTATTAACAACATGAATTATTTGCCATTTCCAATCATACAGGTAAGAGGTTTAAGCATCTTTGTAGAAAGACACGTGTAAGTGAAACAGTGATCAAAAAAAGCCTGGATAATTGATGAGTATGGCAGCAGGAGCCTGTGTGCAGCTGCTGTCACTGATAGATGAAGTGTACACCCAGCTTTAAATGCCAGCAGCGTTCATCCTGCTCCTTCCTGTTCAGCTCCTTCTAAATGAACACAGAAATTGGGATGCTGTGACTCTTAACATTTAGACTACACCCCTCTGATGCGTGTTAAAGCTGGCTGAGGTGGCAGGTGAACTACAGGAAAAAGACAACGTGCACAAACTGGGTATCAATTCCAAGAACTGACAACAAGGGTCACCAAAAAGCTGAAAATCTTGACAGTTAAAAAAAAAAAAGTTCAGTTCAAGTCTAAATAGCACATTAAATCTTGCTTAGAGCTCAACATCCAAAGCCTTTTTGGGTGTGTAGCACTGGAAACTGAAATTCCATTAATTCCTCTGGAGGAGTCCTGCAGAAATCTGTACCAGTGTGAAACATCATCTTAAAAATACTTCTGTTGCTGCAGCCTCACAGCAGCCATTAGCTTTGCCTGATTCCCAGATTGACCCAGTCCAACCAGTTTGGCAAGAGATATCTTTAACCAAGGTTGGTTGTATTAGTGAAAAACATGTGTGCTGCATTATGCTGACCATTCAGTTCATCAGCAAGCCAAGCAGCATTTTGGCAATGCTTTAGTTAGAATATTTTTAAAAAATCTATTTCAATATTGTTAATTCTCCTTTTTGTTGTTGTTGGTTTGGGTTTTTTGTTTGTTTTTGTTTTTTTCTTTTTTTCCTTCCTAATGCAACCTAGTAAAATAAATGAAATCACTTTGGTTGCATTTGCATAGTTTCATTTGTCAGCTGGGTTGCTTCAGTCATTTGGAAACATATATAGTTTATTTATTTGGAGGAAAGCATCAGTGTTATATTGGTTTTGCTGCTTGGATGATTACTGACTGTGAAACTCAGGCTTGTCTAAATTTTCCCTATATTTTAATTGAACATTTAGAATGTAAATGAAATCTAGCAGACTAAATATACTGTGCTGGTTTTACATATGTCCTTTTTTTTTTTTTTTTTTTTTTTCCCCTTTTGTTTTATATTAGACAGGGTTATTTTAGTTTGTTCCCGCATGTATGGAGTCAATCTACCCCATTCTTCATTTTCACTGCTACAAGCAGGAAACAGGACAAGAACTAGAAATGATTATAAAATGTCAGGAAAGACTGGGAGCATAATTGATAAATGTAACACCTGGAATTACCTTAAACTAAGTTTTTAATTGATCTAGACTTCAGGCTTTCAAGTAGCTTGTCCTTTTTTTGTTGTATTATTTTAATTAACTGTGTCATTGATTTGTTCTGAATGTGGAATACTAAACTATTTCTTTTGTTTGCTTTTAGCAATACAAGTATTTGCGTTTCAGAAGATCTTTGCCTCTCCTGATAAAACACAGTTGTGTGGAATCACTATATTTTGTTAGAAACTTCTGTGTCACTTACTACTTTTTTGGTAAGGGCTCCTGAAATTTTCTATTTTTTATATTTGTAATTCCTGTATTTGAAAACTTTGATCAGTCAGGCTTTGGACTGCTCCTTCCATGGCCTGGGAGTGGAAATGTGGTGTCCCAGAGCTGAACCTGACACACCAGCAGTGGGCAGGACTTCACTGTGTGTGATGTTGCTGTATCATCCCAATTTTTTAGGCAAAGACCAGCACTTTGGCTTTACTCTCAAGTGCCCTGTATGTTATTTGGAGGGAGCTTGGGAAACAAAGGCAGGATGGCTCCATCCTCCCTGAAAATGGAGTTTGGTCTGTGGTAAAAAAAAATCCGTGCTGATAAAGATGCTTGCACTGGACTTTCTAAAAATCAGGAATTCTTTGTTAGGGTTGTAATTATCCTCCTAAATGATGTCAAAATATGCAAGAATTATTATCCCTTTATTTACATCAGGGGATAAATTAGAAGTATGGTGGTTCTATATCAGATTCCATTAAGTCTTTAAAAGCACTTTGCTGCTGCCTGGGCTGTAGTGAAAATTAATATTAAATTACTATTAACCCTCTTTTGTTAGTGAGGAAACACAATTAACTCACTGTTGAGAAGCAGCAATAAAAGAGAAGGTCTACATCTCTCAGTGCATAGCTGCTAGCCTGAAGCCTTTTCTCATTCTCTTTTTTCTATTTCTTAAAAAAAAGTAACCCCAAAGGCAGATTGTTTCCTTGTCTATGTGAGTTACAAGACCAGTCTTTTGTCTCTGCATGAATTCTATTTTTGTCTTCTTTTTTTGGCCTACTGTGTGTGTGTTATGTAGTGTTGTATTTATTTCAGAGTTTCTTTTTGACCCCCAGGTTATATCCCAAAGGTATGGATATGTACCACGATGGATCTTCACACAGACAGGTAGGCAGGACATGGTGCTGGAAATTTGGAATATTGCTGAGAGGTTTCTTTGCTGAGGAAGTGCAGCTTGGCAGCAGGACTCAGTTCTTTGCCTCCCCACACAGAATGTGGGGAGCTCTGGCCATTTCTGGAATGAATCCTAAAGGAACCAGCATCCCCTTGTAGAAACCGTGTTGTCATTAAGATAGTAATTAGGAAATCACCTTTTTTTTTTTTCCTTTAAGTTCCTAAAGTATTGGGAAAAGTAAACACTCCAAATTGCATCTATGAGTTTTATCAGATTTTCTGTTTGTTTTTTATATTTTGGGTTTTTTTTGGCGGGAGGGGGATCATCCTTATTTTTTTATGACTGCTGTTTGTTTTAAAATAGGGAAGCTGGAGTCTTAATNCAAGAGAGGCCTGGCATTAACTGGCTTTCCCTTTCTTCTCATAGCAAGATCTGTGCTCCTTACAAAATTAATGTTTTGTTGCTGCCACCTCCTCCTCTTACTCCTCTGCTTCTGTTTCCAGATATTTCCTTAGAGAGGAAAGAATTGTTCATCTAACTTTAATTTTTTAAATTAAAACATTATGAGACCCTTGATAAAAGAGAAAAAAAAGTGAGGTTTAAATCCTGGGTCAATGTATTGGTACAGAGTACTCATGGAATGAAATGGCAAATACAGTGCTGTTGGGGTGTTTAATTAGCTTTAATTAGAAAGGTGTAGTTGTGACTACGTGGAGAAAAGATCAACAATGAGTCAAGCATGACAGCAGCTCTGAGGTGTGAGCAACCTGTCTCAAAGGATAATAACAAGCACCAGTGAACACCTTGTCAACATCTCTAATTACTGTATTGCTCATAAAACTGTGGAAGACAAAAGAAATCATCCATCTGTTAAAGTATAAAATTGACTTTGCCCTTTTGGCTGATAAAAAAAGATTTTTTTATCCACATAGTTTTGGGGTTTTTTTAATGAGCTAAAAGACTTCCAAAATTGCTTTTAAATATTTGCATAGTGTTAACTGAAAAGTCAGGAAAGAAATTGTAAGATTAGTCCACATGAGCACATTTTTATGAAGATAAAGATATATGGATTTTCTAAGTTTTCTCAATTTAAACAAAAGGAGTAAAGTCTTTTTGTTTCTATGTTAGAAATTCCAGGCCAGTTTACTGGTCTTTCATAAGTGTTTTCCTCTGTATAACACAACTTTTGATGTTTCTACTTAGAGTCATCATTTTCCCATTCAACCAACATTTGCTCAGGAGACAGACCAGTGCCTGCCTAAAATCTTGAACAGCAATCCTCCCCTCCTTATAAAGGTAATTGAACTCCTGCCTCCTCCCTGACAGGCGTGTGCTGAAAAGGTGTTTTTAGAGCATCCAGTCACATCTTCCAGGTACCAGTTCTGTTCACTGAGGTGTTAGTTCCTTGAAAAGCTGCCTCAGAGCACTCACAGGCTGTTGCATTTAATGATGAAAATTTGTTTAGTAGTGACATCTGCTGGTGCTCACCAACGCTGTTACTGTAAGCTGGAGATTCACTTAGTTAGAGGTGAGATCTGTGTGCAACAGAAGTGTCATAGTGTGTACTGATGCAAAAACAGCAGCTTAGTGGCATTCAGGTTTTTGTAACTCATTTTTGAGTCTTGTCACATAAGCAGGTGTTTTCTCAAACCTTTGTGCTCTNCCTCTTGACACTCTGAGTGGCTTACTGGATCTCTCCTTGTTTTACCATACCTGGCTGAGTGGTGTGTTTCTTCTGATGACCTGGTACATTGCTTGGCTGCTCTTCAAAATCTATGCCACAGAGGTCAGTACTTGTGACAGTGCCCAAGTTACATCATCAGTGTGGCACAGATAATTCTTTCATTTCAAAAGCAGTTCTACTCAGGAAATAACTCACTNCATAAGCAGGTGTTTTCTCAAACCTTTGTGCTCTCAACATCTTATCCCTACAACATATATTTGAGGTCTTAGCATCTGTGTTCTCTCTTGAAATTAAAAATATATCTATACTTACACTGGATTTCTTTTTTATAAAACGCAAGAGTAAAAAGCTACTTAAAACCTGTGAGTAAAGAAAAGGAATTTTGGTCTATGGTAATCATTAATAGGACTTACTGATTATAACACTTAGAAATTGGAGATCTCGTTTAAGAGGTATTATGTAAATAAAGATAAGAATATTCTCTTGCACATGCAAAATCTACCTGTACTGATTTTACAGATTTATGATAAGGCTAGAGATATAATAGGCTGCAAAACCTTTTTAAGCTTTGCTGCATTATCTGAGGGTAGGTAGGGAAGAGTTGAGCACAAACAGTTAAAGGAACAGGAAATCTAATATATGATCTCAGATCATATATTAAAGTCATTAAAGTGTCCAATTTATAATAGGGTTTTGAATATTGTGAGAAATCTGGTTATTTTTAGTGTGGCACATGAATTGCTTAATCACATGAAAAAGCAGTGGTAAGTTGGTCCCATAAGGCACTGACCCTTAAAGCCATAGTTGAGCTCTGGTTTGCAAAATCAGTTCTTTTCTTAGACTTTTTAAAGTCTTATTATCTTTCTGCCTGAGCTATTAGAATAAAACAAGCATTAAATCTTCTTGAACTCCTGAGAACTGACATATCAATAAAGCTCTTAATAGCTCAGCAGCCCCATCCAGAGTGGTTTTAAGGATTTGCCGCCATTCTCTTTCTGTTACAATGACTGGTTTTAGCCAGGGTGAACTCATTCTTTGGTAGGGACTGATTTTGTATGGGTAACTACATATTTTTAAAGCAAATACGTTGGACTTTGCATGCACTAAATAATTTTCCTTTCTTTGTAGTTTTTAGCCTTACAAGATTTGATGTTACTTTCCCAGTATTCTCCTGTTCGACGACAGGAAGTCTTCAGCCTTAGTCAGCCAGGTAATTATAAAAATTATTTTGTGTTGATTCCTTTTTTAAAATCATTAGTCAAATGCTCTTAGAAATTATGTAATGTTGTAAGGTATGCTACATAAGCCAGGAGCCTCTTCCCTGTGGTGCCTGTTCCAAAAGGATGTTTGATTATCATATTGTTTCACCTGCTAAATTCCACCAGTTGTGGTGTCTGTTGGAGTTAAATGACAGCCATGAGGAAACGCTGGTTTAGGATTTTGAAAGCAGGGCCCACTTCACACCACCAGTCAGACAGTCCAGACTGGATAACCTAACAGATGTGTCTGGGAGCTGAATGCTGAGTGTGAGTGAGGGGAAATCAGGCACAAATACTGAGTCACCAGTGCAGCTATGAGAGCAAACACTGACTGTAACTTCAGTTAGTGCACAGTCCTTTTGCTGTATTCAGATATGGCAGAGGAGGTCAATTCAAACTGCTTAGAAGCCTTCAGGAACTTTTTGTAGCACCTTATCAGGAATTCTAGTGTTTGTACTGCTTCAAAACTGTTTTGCCATTGCCACTGATATTTGTTCATTTTAGCTGTTCAGTGATTTCAGATCTGATGGGCTTAAGTGCCTGTGCTGCCTGCTTGCTTAGCAGGTTTCACTGAAGTCTTTTTAGAGTTATCCATTGAATCTGTCTATGTTTTCATCTTCCTCTCAGTACAAACAAGCTGTGCAAGTGCCCTGTGGCGATTTAGAAGCTGAGTGGCACTGTGACAGTGAAGCTCCTGCTGAGAGCACATGGGCACTGTCAGAACAGATGCAGGGAGGAGCAGCTGGGTTAAATAAACCCTGATCTTTGTGTGCACTGCCAGGTGGGCACCCACACAACTGGACTGCCATATCCCGGGAGTGTTTGAGTCTCCTGAGTGACCTGACCCAGAGGCTGATTGCACAGCAGGAAGCAGCAGCAGCAGCAAATGGGAGAGCAAAGCCACTAGTGGGAGAGCTAAAAGTACCTGCACAGACTCCAGGTATGTGAGGAAATGCTCATAAAGGTTTGTGAAGCATGAAGGTAGCAATAGATACCTTTGTCTCAATTAAATTTTATGAGGGAAATGAGGGATTTCTGCAAATAAATACAAACAAAAAAGATCCTCCCCCAATTAATCTTAGGTATTTGTGTTGAAATAATCCCAAAATAGCTAGAAAACTTGCAATTATTATGTTTACTCAGTTTGTTTGTTTGCATGATATTACGATCAATACAGTATTTTTTCCATGCTTGCATGAATAAAAGAAGTCTGATTATCACACTTTCAGTAAGTGGTTCAACACAGCACAGGGAGAATTTAAGTCTTGCCAAGAGATGCTCTGTAATTTGCATAACTGCTCTTATGATTAGTTTAAGATGGTAAAATTAGGTTCTGTTTATGTTTGTGTGATTCACTAATATCACTGTAGAGTGAGGAAAGCCCAGCCTGACTCCTGAGCTGTGAGCAGCCTCCAGGCATTTCGAGTGTTTTACATGCCAGACTCGGGCATCCTTCCTGGCAGCACAGCTGTGTTAGCACGAGGCTGCCAGGTAATGGAATCCCTCAGCAAGCAGTGCCCTGGCAACAGCAGGCACTGCTGGTATGTCACAGGTGATTTCTTCTAGTGCTGCTGATCCTTGGATTTGGAGACAGACATGCCTTTTCTTACATGCTGATCAGAATGACTTTTCATTCTCCTGTGGACAGCCTTTTTTCTAGTAGTTAATGCTAAGAAGCCCACTTTATGTACATATGTAGCAGGGTGTTGTGATGTTGGCTAGCAGGAGTGAAATAAATAAATCCACAAGGATCCTTCTCATCACTTGCTGTTTTTAGGCTGATGAACTTTGAAAACCCTCCATGCTTATGCTGATGTGTACTTCTTTGCAAGACCAGAGTGCAAACCGTGTCCTTTCATAAAAGCTCTGATACAGAAGTTGTTGAAATAGCAATCAAATAACAAACCCATCTCCTATGTCATTGTGCCAGCCTGTTGTCTTCATGCAGTGTGTTCTTTGTCACTAGGAGCTGTTGGGATAGAAGACATGTCCTTCCAGTCACAGAGGTCCAACATTGTTCTCAGAGCCTCCATGTCTCCACTGGTTAAGCCATCCCTGATGCCCGTGAAGGCGTCTCCTGGCTCTGAAGTTGGTTCACCTTTCAGCTCTCCTGCTTTAAGTTACAAGATGGGAATTGTGGATATAAAGTCTCCTTGGCACGGATCAGTCCAAACTCCCCATGTCATGAGAAGGGGACCAAAGCTGTGGACATCGGTTTCAGGTAGAGATTCTTCCACAGCACTTGAGCCTCACAGCCATAAGTGTAGAGGCCTTGTCAATGGAGAGCTGCATTGTGAGCATTAAAGTGACAGCAATCAGTTTTTCTGAAGATAATGTACTTTTTTTCTTGCAGATCAGCAAATGAATGGTTCCCACCATGAGTCCTTGCCAGTGCCCTCTGCTGCAAGAACTGGCAGCGAGGCAGTGCAGCCAAGATTTATCTACACATGGCTTCAGAACAAGCAAGAACAGGTGGAGTAAAACTGCAGTGCTTAGGTGATACCTCTCTGGAAGAATTTTCCACTTTATGGAATGAATACTTCCTTCTCCACTTAACTTATATAACACAAATCCTTCCCTCCACTCCAAATGCCTTTATGCTGTGTGAAGTTGGCAGGGTTGAGAATGCCAACTGTGCATTAAATAAATGCAGATGATATGTTTACTCTTTTGTTTCTTTTCAGATAAAAAACTTCTTGTCCAGACGGGCGCTGATAATGTATTTCTTCAGCAAGGTATGGGTGGTCCTATGTTTGAGACATAGCTTTAAAACCTGTATTTTCATCTAAGGCTTCCCATACGTACAACTTCTTGCTTGCTGTGAGTTTCACAGCAAGACTGTCCCATACCTGCAGAAAATAAGAATAAGAATGCTTTTTTAAACTCATCTGATTAGAAACTGCATTTTGCTTAAAGAATTCTTAGCCTTTGAAAACTAGCTAGTGTATATCCTTTTCTTCCCGCTTTTTTTTCCCTCCTCAATTACAGCTCTACAGCTGTACATTGTGGGCAGCTCCTGTCCAAAAAGAATTTTACTTCTTTAGATGAGATTTTTCTGGCTATTTCCCAAGATCATTGACCTTGCAGGTCTGTTCTGAAACCTGCAAGTTTGGTGATATTATTTATAAAGTGCACTCACAACACTTTGGTTTCTTCTCAGCACCCAGAAGCCTCCATCCAAGCTGTCTTCTCTGACGCCCAAATGCACATCTGGGCTTTGGAAGGTAAGTGGTTTCCAGGTGATCCACTCTGTTGGTTCATGGAAAACTCTCTGGGCTCTGTGCTTTATAAATGTAACAACAAAAAAAAAATATCTTTGAAATACTTTTAACAAAAACACAACTGCATTTCAGACATCAACATGACTAAAGTCTAATTCACTTGTTAGTTTTGAGATCCCACGTGAGATCTCTTACTTTATGTTCTGTACAGATTCCTAAATTTGATTTCTGGTGCTTTTATGTGAAGCCATGTATCACTTCTACATTTTTTCTAGTGACAGATGAATGATGCCTTTTTCCAACAGCTTTTCTGACTAAAGAAAAGCTTTCTCTGTTTATCAGAGAGTTGAGGGAGGCACTCAGGTAGTAACTTAGCAAATAAACAAAAAGATGATTTGCAGAAAATTATAACATTGACAGTATGAAGTTACATTTTGGATTTTTCTTGTTTCTTTCAAAATCATGAGTAAATACTGGTATCGATAGAATCTTCTGGTACATTTGTGCAAAGCTGATCAGTTTCCTTGGTGATGTGTTTCATGGGCAGATGTGCCACGCTGTGTCAGATTGAAGGTGATGGCTTGGGATGTATAGAGTCTGGAGATGGGAATCACACATAATTTTTATGTAATCTCTCTTGCTTTACCAACCTCAAGCTATTAAGCACCTGTCAAACCAGTGAGTAGTTTGGTCCTTGAGCCAGAGCTGAGGTGACTGGCAGCTGGCAGCAGCAAGTCCTGAGGAATTCCAGCACACTAGTGGAATCTTCAGGCAACATCGTGGTCTTTGTTATTGATCTCACCTTTTGAAGCATTAATTACACCAAATTTCTTTTTTTTTTTTTTAAAGGTCTGTCTCACTTGGTAGCAGCCTCCTTTACTGAAGACCAGTTTGGAGTTGTCCAAACGACACTGCCAGCTATCCTGAACACGTTACTGACTCTTCAGGAGGTAAAACTGTTAACTTTTCCTTGCTGCAAGGCAAGTTTAGGAGAGGAGAAGTTTTGGCTGATTTCATAATAACCTTGCTGACTAGTCGTAACATTGAAGTTGCTGCCACTAAAACAGCTCTTCTGCAGTTAATCTAACCAAAACATCTGGTTGTCACTATGTACACTATGAAACAGCTGAATAAAAACCCTGTTGGTTTTTTTAAAATGCAGAAGGAGAAAATATGGAATGTTTAATTTTAAAGAAATGCTGCTGTGTGCTCAGTTAAAGAGTTTATTTCAGGGATGCAGCAATTCTAATACAGTATCTTTTGCAGAGTTAGAATTTTATTTGGTTGCACACAATTCCTGGTGCAACATGGAGCACTTGGAGACATTGCAAGTCTCAGGAGATAAAATCTGTGTCTCTGCTAATACTAAGACACCATACTCTCAAATTACTGATGTTTGTGTAATGTGTGTTTTAAGAAATCCAGATTTATTTCCATGGCTATCCGTGTCCTATTAACATAACCATTTTACACTGCCCTAATGGAGATTCTTGGAAAGAATTTAGAGGTTATTAAAGTTCTTCAGTGTAAGTCATCTGTTCCAAGAACAGGCACCAAGGGGGAAAAAAGCCAGTACCCTTGTTTGTGAAAGAAACAGGTCATAATACAGGACAGAATTGTGTTCCTCCTGCAGCATGTGATGTGCTTAGTTTAAGACTCGGTAACAGAGAATCTTCACAGAACTTGGTTCTCTATTCCTGCTGATGGCTGGGAAATGCTCAGTCTCCAAAACATTTTTGTGTGTTTTGGTGGAATTTCTGAACTTGCATTTTATTTTTGCTTTAGTTGACACAAACATGTCATTAGTTACAGTATGAAATAATTGAACAGATGACAGGAATCTGTTTTTCTCAATCAGGTTGTAGACAGACATTTCAAACTGCCACATGTTTCCAGCAAACCTCCCCGGATTTCAGGGAGTCTGGTGGACACATCCTACAAAGCACTACGATTTGTACTCAGAGCATCTCTGAAAACAGCCCTGTACCGGATAACTACTGTCTTTGGAGAACACTTGAAGTAAGAACTTCCTCATGATTGCTTGCTTGTTAAATTTAATTCAATTAATGTTATTGTAGGACCTGTGAAAAGGGAAGTTTAGGGAAAAAAATCCCCTCTGGTCATTATTATAATGTGCTATTTTAGTATTTTTTGATTTGTGGAACCTTAAAAAGTTCCCGTGTAGATATATGGTCCCCCTTAGAAATTTATTATTCATAGATTTCTGGGCAGTTTTTCTTAGTGACTTTTCATGAACTCTTTAGAAGCAGTTCATGAATACCACTTGTTTCATAAATCTGAGCTGCTGAAAAGAAAATAAATCAACTAGAGACAATTGTTCTGCAGAGCGAGAATCCTATGAAGGGTCCAAATAATGAAATTCCGTTGCTGCCTTGTTGTCCAACAGCTCTTCCTCAGCCACTCTCCCAGCAGGCAAACTTCCATACTTGGCCTTAGAATATGTGGGACTGAAACCTCCTGTAGTATCTGCCCATCTCTCCCTCTGGGGATGAAATGTCCTTCAGTTTAGAAGTGCTCAATATACAGGAGGGATCATTTTAGGAGATTCTTTCTTATCTAAATCATCCCTGCAAGTTAATCAGTTGCTGTTCAGAGGTAAGGAAATGGGCAAGGTTTCCTGGTATAGGTATTTTTTAGAAGCTGTTGAGGATAAGAATTGACAGTTTCAAGGGTTAAATGCTTCTTTGTCTTGGAACATAGATGGTTTTTCATAAAATTTAGTTTCAGTGTAATTGATTTCAATGAACACTCAATTTTGGCATGAGACTTTATTTTTGTGCTGTATTACTTCTAATGTAAAATGTTCTGCATTTGTTTCTAGTGCTGTACAAGTGTCTACAGAACATAAGAAAAGACTTCAGCAATTCCTGGAGTACAAAGAATAAATTTTGATGCAGCTACGGTTGTTTTTTCAAAACTCTTGCTGAGAAGAAAATGGGACTAATGAGGCTTTATACCTTGGCTTTTTGGAAAAGCATATGGAAGTATAAGTTGCAGAACAAAACTTTTAGAACTGTAGAAGAGTTCTTATGGGTTTGGATCATCTTTTGTATAATAAAACTTGTAATTTTTGCCATCTTGCCTCCTTTTAATGTCACTTACAAATGAGAAAGTGCCGGTTCTTCTTTCTAGGTAAGACTATGACATTTAAGATTGCCAGAGTTATTTTGACACTCAGATCTTTTTCACACTGTGTTCTTTCCCTACTCTCTTCTGTTAAGGGGCTGAGGAGAGATTCACGTCGATACTTAGTGTTTAAGGGCTTCATAAATTTAGTTGATAACACTTTTAGATCAAGAGTGTAGTTTGAGTGTAGGAAACAGATGTGCCCAGGAATAAAACATGCTGCTCCTCTGTAAGCTGGAAATACTCCTTCAGAGCAAAACGGGTGTGCAGAAAGGCGTTATTAGCACACAAATACTGCCTGCAAAGTAAGCAGTTCAGATTTTATCTTTAAGGTGACTTAGCAAACCAAGTTCTGATCTATACAGAAACATACAGCAAACAGTACTGCATTTAGTAAAACTCCCAAGTAATGGTACTGAGAAATAAAGTTTAGATCAACAGCTTTCTGTTCAGGGGGTAGGAAGGAAGTTTGCAGCACATCCAAATTTTTCAAAATGGTATGCATTATTGGTAGACTCTGGTGAAAAATACTGCTTCTTTAAAGCTTTTTATCTGAAAACCTACCTAAATAATTTGAAAACTAAGTACTCAGTTTTTAAACATACTCCAGCGACTGTGATACCTATACTGAAAAATGTGTGGAGTATGAAGATGAGAACAGTAACCTAAATGGTCTTGCAAATGAATTTAGTTTGATAAGGGGAAATAAAACTATGATTTTCCTTCAGTGCTGTTAATCCTATGGTTTTTGTTGTGTTGGTTTTTGTTTTTTTAACAGAGGACCCAAGATCTGAGGATGTCCATGGTGTTAGTTATGTTGGTGTGATGTGGCTGTGTAGTAATAGGGTGTCTGTAAGGTTTGAGTAAAAGAGAAACCCCTGAATCTCCAGTGAGACCTGCATGTTGCTTTCTTCAGTAGAGAGAGGTATTTTTTTTTGTAATGCAGACACTGCAGATGTTAGATTTGGTAGTGGAAATGAGAATTATATTCTTTTTGCATTGAGATGGCCCATAGCAAACACAGTAAGGTTTCACAATGTTTAAAGGTTAAGCTAAAGCTTCCCCACGTTTGATTTCTACCACAGGTAGGAACCTCTTGCCTGCCTGACTTACTTAATAATTTAATTTGCATATTTTTTGGCATTGCAATGTGCACCTGGAGTTAAATGGTGCTTTACCTGGTACCTCAGGTGTAACTGGTAAACCAAATACTGCAGATGAAAGTTTCAAATAAATTCTTCACACTTTTCAACAGGTGCAGTATTTTTTTTTTTTTTATTGCTGTGATTTTCTGCAACACTCTCACAGCCATAAACTGCAAGTTCTAATTAAGTGTTACAGTTGTGAACAACAGGCTTAAAATGTAGATGACTTTTTGATGGCAGAGCGGTTGAGGTCTGTCCTTGTGCTGCAGCAGAGATTTGCACATATCTGCTAATGAGTGTGGGATTCGTGGCATTGTCCCTATGACAGAAGAGCTCTCAAAAGCTGATTGCTTTGTGGTTTCTTTAACAACTCCAATATTTAAAGAGCTGAAGACTTTCTTTTTAAGCCTTAATGTAAAAGTGCATCTTTAACAGTATCTCATGCTTGTGAATTACAGTGTACAAGACTATAGAATGTATGTTGGGTGCCCTTTGAAGTTGCATAACTGATAACATCTTAGGCTGGTTTTGGCTTTGGGAATAATTCTATTCCCCTGGCAAACTATGTTTCAACTCCTTTTGTATACTTTTGTCTTAACATAAAAAGAATCAGGCTGTGAAGCCACTGTGAGGTAGGGGAAGAGTCTCCTGAGTTCAATTCTGCATTCTGGGTACTGAGGGAAAAAAATAAAGCCTTTTTACAGTTGGTTTCTGTGTAGCTGCAACTAAACTGGATCCCTCAAGCCTGGTATTTTTCATCTCAAAGCTGAGCTGCATCTTGTTGCTGGATTTCCTGCTGCATGCACAGGTGAAACAGCATTCTGGTAACCTTGTGAACACCCTGCCTCTCCCACAGGTGAGCTGCAGTCAAGAGTACCTGAAATAATATCCACTGCAGCTGTGGACAGGTACGTGGTTGATGGTTCAGATCCGTGTTCCTGTTACAGTGGAATAATGAAATAGAGGCTTAGGCTCTAGAGCAATCAATCAGAAATCTCAAAAAAACCTATCTTGCTTCATTTTCTGAGATACAGCTTTGAAAATTCAGACTGTGGGAGGACAAATGCAGAGGCCCTGGTCCTTGAAGCTCTTGCACTGCGGTATCCACGGGAGCCGGGCAGGACTCGCTCCCTCAACAGGAGCTCTGCCACTTTGGAGAATTGTCCCGGTGCCAGTCGTGGCTCCAGGCCTGAATGCCCCTTGAAATGAAGTGGTTTCGATTCTGTGGCTGCGTGCTCTGAACAGAGGCTGCATTGTGTGTGCCGTGCTCGGTGTCCCAAGGCCTGCAGCAGCCATCTTCCCCCTTCCCACCGCGCTCCTCCGGCTCCCGGGGCAGCCAGGGAAGTGCCAGGCTCTTGCTGATCCATGTTCTGGTACCTGTTCAGTCACAGGCAAGTGGTGCAGTCTGTGGGCTCTGTGCTTGCCGGGCCTCCCCCCGCTCCTGCACCTGAGGGCTGGGTGCTCTGCCTGGGGAGGGCCTGCTGCACTGGGGGGTGGGTGGGTGTATGGAATCCATAGGAGGTGCCCTCAGGAGCACCCTTGGCTGTGGAGGTGCTCTGCCACATACAGAGCTGTTCCCTTTCCCGGTGGGATGAGTGGTGGCAGCTCGCAGTGCTTTCCTTTTTCAGGCAGGTGTGTTGTAGCTGCAGGGCTTCACACACCACTCCCATCACCACCTCTCCTCAGAGATGCAATAAAACAGTGAAAGTCTGTGTGGAATCATCACAGACACGACACTGCAAGTTGAGAATCCTCCCCACTACCTCCCCCCAGCCTCCTCCCTCTGTGGTCTTTGATATTTTCCATCACCAGTACTGTGTTAATGTATTTGCTGTGTGGATTAAATGCCTTTTGGTGCTGTGGACATGCCTGGAATGTGGTTTGCCAAGCTCTTGTGTTGTAAGGGGATGTAGACTGTTGCTTTCCTTTGCTGCAGACTCACGGTAGAGATTTGCATCTGGCAGATTGACTTTGCACAAATAGTGTAGAATAAACAAACAGCACAGCTCCCTCATGTCTGAGAGAGCAAAACCTGCACCATGCTCAGATTTCAGAAAACAAAAAAACCCTAGGGAAGATCTCACCTTTCTGTCCTTGGGAGAACCGTGAGCTAGTCAGTCAGACAGATGAACGTGGGGTCTCTGGAGCCTGCCATGAGAACAAAACACAAATTCAAGTGTAAATAGTTCCCTGTTGGATATGCAAGCTGATTCATCGAATAAATGGTGATGGCACAGGAATTTCTTCTATCTCCCTAAAGAGTCAATTCCTACAGTAAGAACTGCAGAGAAAACTGTGGCCTAAGCCACAGTAATCATCAAAGGAACCAGCGCTGAGTGTACTGTGAGTTCCTCTCCTACCTCTGCCCAAAACACACAAAAAATTACAGGTTTTGCCTTTCACTTCTTGAATAACTCCACTTTTAAACCTGACTCCTAAAACACAGGGCTGGGGTGGGCTGTTGTATATAACTGCATCTTGTCTGAAAAGGTATGACAAGAGCCCTGGAGGAATTTTGCAGGAATAAGGAATGGAAATACATAACTGCCTGCGAGTCAAAGATTGTTGAGGGTTATGTGTAAGCACCATTCTGTGCTCTTGCTAAGCAAGTTCCAGTTGTGGGCTTACTGGTGTTTGAAGTTTCAGCTCAAGAGACAGACTACGTGCCTACCTCCAGGGCAAGCTCTGAGGAGCAGGGAGATGGGGCAGTAGCTCCGTGAGGCTCTGGGTTCCCTGTCTGTTCAGTGCCAGAGGTCAGTGCTCAGAGCAGGTCCAGGCTGAGGGCCTTGTCAGGGGTGGTAGAAGTTTTGGGTTGAGCATGGCTGCTCTCAAAGTTGGGTACTGAGGGGCTTTTGTCTTTGCACACACTGGAAATCAGTTCTGGGAAAGCTTTATCAGCAACCAGTGTGTTTTAGGAAGAGAAAGTCTGCTCTTGTATTAATTGCAAGCTGAAAACTGCCAGGGAAAAATTGGTTTGTCTTATTTGTGCTTCACATAGAGGTTCTGTGCAACACTTCAGCTCTTTGCAGGTGGCCACTTCACAAGTCTCCCAGACTCTGCATATTCTGCTTGGGACATCAAGGGTTGAATTTAACCGATGGAACTGGAAATGAGTTCTACCATAGACAATAATGGGAAATGCCAAATAACCTGGAGCGAAGGGTGAGGGAAGCAGTCGATCTTTGTCACAAGTTTAGCACTCAAACGGAAGAGTTTGGCTTCTGGGCCCCTGTTGTGAAATGAGATTTAGCCTAACCCCAACCTCCCTCACCTCCAGTGACGATAACAAAATGTTTCTGTCCAGATCAGTAGGCTGCTGCAGTGATGAACACCAAAGAAATGCCCTGCAGTAAATGAATAATTCTGTATTCTGCACAGGGCTTGGCTGGTGTTCAGTAAATACATTCACTGTGTGGCCCAGACACTGTGCCAAGGAAGAGAAAACAGAAAGAAGAGTGACTAGCTGCTCATTCAGCAATCACTGTCTTCAGTGCATTGAATATATGGAACCCCAGGCAAAATAACTGGGCATCATGTTATAACTCCAGTTCTGTAACTCATTTAGAGTAGGCATGAGTCAAGTTTGTACCAGCAATTCTAGCCCTGGCATGTCCCAGTGCCAAGGACAGGATTTTACAAGCTAAACATTCTTAAGTTGTGCTGTTCTGTGGGGGTTTTGTTTGTCTGTTTGTTTGTTTGTGACTGAAGTTTATTTTACTACCTGTGTTGTGTATACATGGTGTGAGAGATGGATCTGTTTATGGACTGATGCAGAGAAATAGTACAGATGAATGTTTGAAGAAACTTACTGCAGGTGTAAACAACCAAATCCTGAATGGAGCCTGGTTGGACCCTTCTTTAGAGGTTCACGGGAATGATCTGTCAGTTAACTGGGGAGGCAGGAGGGATCTGTAGTGTTACAGTGGCTTTTGGAGATGATGGTTTTTTCTCTTAGTTTCTGCAAGACAAAGGTGGATTCGTGTGATTTTCCCAAAATATGCTGTTGTAAAGAAGTTTGTTTTTATAAGATAAGTCAGTGTGATCTGAGGAATTTCTTTTTTCTAACTACAAGAACTATAAACAAATCTGTAAGTTATGAGGCAATAGTTGAGTCCATCACTAGATAATGTGTGGTCAGTTTGACCCTCCTGCCTTAATTTAGGAGGTTATTTTCAAACCACTATAAAGAAGGGCTTTGTGCTGCCTTAAAGGGATATGGAAAATCTCTAAGAAACAGGCATACTCACAGAGACAATTCTTTGGCTCAGTTTTTGTTTGGTTGTTTCTCTTTTGCTATCTGT